>WMED01014757.1:0-13901 GCA_019650415.1 Pipa parva | reverse complement strand
ACTGAAAATTGGCGTGCCTATCATTCTTCTTCGAAACATCAATCCACCACGACTTTGCAAAGGTACAAGACTTTTGGAGAAAAACATGAAAAACAATGTCATCGAAGCTACAATTCTGAATGGGAAATTCAAGAGGGAAGATATACTGTTGCCACGTATTCCAATGATCCCAACTGATATTCCATTTGAGTTCAAATGTTTGCAGTTTCTGGTACGACTCGCTTTTGCAATGACCATCAACAAAGCACAAGGACAATCTCTGCAAGTGTGTGTGGGCTCGATTTGGAGAATCCATGTTTCTCACATGGACAACTGTATGTGGCATGCTCATGCGTCGGAAAACCTTCTGATTTATTCGTATACGCACCAGACGGAAAAACCAAAAATATAGTATATCCACAAGCACTCAAATAAATAAATAGAATTTAAATGAATTGCTGATGAAAATAAATATTAATAAAATGACACAATGCAAATTGATTTTTTTTTTTCATAATAAGTTTTCTTGAATTTCCTTTTCACTGATATCGCAGCAACGCGCGATGGGTAAGCTAGTATACTATAAAGTGCAGATTCTTAGGGCTCTCTTTTGTAGAAATGAAGGTAGGGGACAGCTTTCTTCATGCATTCTTGTCTCATGCAGTTATCATGTAAGCTTAAATTACTGACATAAAAGTACATTAAAGTGCAATGGTTAAGGAAGAAAACACCTATCAATGCTATGGTGTTCAATCAGAAATGTGATAAGGTTAGACCAATTCACAACTTATTAGATCAAAGCTGCATGACCCAACGGGCCACAAGACAATTTCATGTACAGAGGAATGCCACAATATACTGTATATCAAACTGCTTTTAGAGGTAAGCCATACAGACACATCTATAACTATTGAGACATGAGTTTTCTGCATTACAATTTGATTGCCATGTCATTTCTGGTACACAGAAACACATAAGCAAGATTAAAAAGCAAAAACCTGGGTAAAAAAAGTATATTCTAGAAAGACCAAAGAATGAACAGATAGTTTTGTAGCAGAGCCTAAACCCTAACGTATGGGTTACAATTATTTGCTGGAATGTTATGAAAATAAATAAATGGAAATAGTCTTAAATACCAGATTTCATTTACTTATATTGATTTTTTAATTTACATTTTTTATTGATAAAAGGTGTGTTTATCTTAAAATATAACTATAAATGTAATGTAACATGTTTAACAATATTAACACACTTATTTTCTAGAAAAATTTACAATTGGCCTTGATTTTTTTTTTTTTTTTTTTTGCTGTTGAATAATGTAATCAAGACACAACTTTTATTTAATTTACCTAGATCCAGATGTCAGTCATTACAGGGAAAGCAGTTCATGTATGTATGTATGTATGTATGTATGTATAATTTTAATTATAAAGCGCCACAAATTTACTCGGCGCTGTACAATTCACCGATACATGGCAACCATTTTGTGATTTTACTAACTCCCTCCAGCCACTGTCCTTGACACTGCTCACTGGGGGACTGAGGCAAAATACCTTGACTTGAAAGTCATGGCACTTCTATGAAATAAATGAATCATATGGTTCCATCCCAAGATAAAATATGCCGACTAGATCATCAATTCAGTATAATCCCTGTGGCACAATGCTAAAGTGGTTAAAGGGAAAATCTGCTTCTATTATTTTATACTTGTTCAGTTTCAAAAGCACAAGCAACTCTATTCTTCAATCCAAAACTAGCGGCAAAGGTCATCCCTTTATCCAGTAATACTTACTTATATTGGAAATACAATACTGCAGAAATGTATGTCATGCCAACACTACCTATGAAAGAGGGAAATGTGTGTAAAATGCATTCAGTGCGGACTTTAAGAGATTTTATTACCTTCCACGCTGTATATATCAAATATTCCCTTTTTAAATAGGAGTGTATTCCTGGTAAAAATATTAAATTCATAAATACACTGCAAAAAAAAAAAAAAAAAAAGGAAAAGGTCTTGTCAGTTTATATTATAGGTAGGGTTGCTACATCATCCCTTTAAAACCAAATACATGTAAAATGCACACGAGTCAAAATCAGTTTAAATACATGCTGCATGTGTAGCTTGCATCTAAACTCAGATCAACACTGCAGCATGTGCATTTTCAGTGTGTTTGGTTTTAAAGGGATGAGGTGGATTAAGGGATTTATTTGCATACATGCCAAAATTTCCCTTAAAAGACATGAATTACAATAAATGAAAGTTTACATAGATTGCAAAACATTTTAGAACTGTTTCAGTGCAGTCTTTGCACTGAATTCCATACAGCCCTGTATTAGTTATACAGTATATTAGATATGTTTAAATCTAACTTTTTAAAGTGAATGCTATAATGTACGCCCATGCTCAACTGCTAAACTGCAATCATGTCCCCTGCTTGTTAGACTGCTGAAACCATGTGGTATGCAGCTGAATTAAAGATTTGATTGGAATCTCCATCCCTTTAACACAAAAAAAACTATCTATTGTGTAAGGCCTATAACAGATTAGTTCAGATGTGCACTGAAGAGCTTCAGAAAATGCAATGGAAACTGCAGCATGCATCACAACACATTAATAATCTAATCTACTGCAAAGAGGCAATGCTACATGGTTGTGCCTAACAGAGAAAAACTACAATCCAAGTATATATTCTGTTTGATTGAAAGAGAATCAAATGTTAGATTAGTTCTTTGTTTACTACAGTTTACTTTTAGATTTGACAGATATATATTCAGAGTTTTTGTTTAGACTATTTTGCCTCAGTCCCTAAGTGTTACTCACCTACAGGAACCATGTTACACTGAGCATGTCTCTCTGAACTCAGAATACCACTGTTTATGACATCCTATAGCATCACCTTTTAATCTTTTTTGACCTCTAGCATTTCAACCTTTTGTCATGATAACACACATAAAATATATAAATAACTAAAATATGTTTTTTCACTTGATTCAATCTGGTAACAAACCTTCCTTTCCTTGGTGTTTGCTTGATGTACATGCCCTTCCATCTCCCGAAAGGCTGCACTAGGTAGTGCTTGCAATCTCTTGCATTCTTCTTCCAAGATCTGTGTCTGGTTTTGTGCATCTTGAAGGCCAAAATTTAACTGCCTAATTTCCTCTTCTCTAGCTTGCAGTTGTAGACATTTTTGCTCTAATTGTGCCCTTAACGTCTGCTGTTCAACTTTGCTTTTTGATATTTGCTCTTCATAAAGAGCCGAAAATTTTTTCTGCTCCTCTCGCATTTTCTGAAGCTCGTCCTGAGCAAAATCATGACTGTCCTGCAGAGACCTCATGGAGCCTTCAAAAGCCTGGAGATGGTTGTTAAGGGAGGAGTTCTCTTCAACTGAACGAAGCAGACGCTGCTCAGCATCCATAAGGTCTCTTGCTAGTTCTGCCACTCTTTCCTCTGCTGTCTCAGCTTCATTGCGCATTATCCCAGTATCATGTTGCAAGCTTTGTAGCTTCCTCTGCAACTCTTTCTCTGCCATTATTACTTTCTGCTCAGCCTCTGCCTGAATTTGTGATTTTTCCTCTTTCAAATGAGCAAACTCATTTTGCAAGTTAAGTAGTTCTTCTCTTAGCCTTTGCACCTCTTTAACCTCCTCTGCAAGCCGTATCTCTACTTCCTTACTTTCATTTTGTAGTTTAGAAATACAAAGTGTAAGGGTCTCAACCTCCAGCTGTGCGCTCTGCTTTTCTTTATTAGATTCTTCTAGCTTCTGCTGCAAACTTTCTACTTGTTCTTTTTCGCGCTTTAACTGCTGCTCCTGGGAAGTCTGCTCCTGTCGTAACCTCTCTATGTCCTGCAATTTCTCCCTAAGAAGTTGTTTCAGTTGGGAGTCCTTCAGGGTGATCAGTTCCTTCAAATCATCACGGTACCGAGCTAGCTGTGCATTAAGTTTGGCATTCTGTGCATTTAAATCATCAGTGTGGCTTCGCAGCAATCGCATTTCCTCATGAAGTTCATTACTTTCTGCTGCAGCCTCCTGAATAAGTGTATCTTTGGCAAGGATGGCACTAAGGTGACGCTGCTCCAACTGTTGGTAATCACTCATCACACGTGCTCGCTCTTCCTGTAGAGAGCACATGGACTTTGTTATAGCTTCTAGTTGCACTTTTATTCTTTTAGCTTCTTCTACGGTATTTTGCATTTGAGATTGGCTAGCATCCAGTTTATCTTGTAAGTTCTTCCTCTCCTGTTCCCCTTCCAGTAGCTTCCTTTCTAGAGCCTGGACGTCAGCAGCATGCAATTCTTGAAGCTCTCCAACAGCTGAACTCACTGCTTCCTCTTGAGAACTCAGTAATCTCATTACATCCAGTTCCTTTTGCTCTAGGTCATGATGTAACTGCTCTGTCAGTGTTTTGGAAGCCTGCAAATCACACTGAATCTGTTCCATGCACAATTTCATGTTCTGGACTTCTAATTCCAACTTCTTAATTGTTACCAAGTGGTCTTCTTTCTCAGTTTGTAACTGATCAAGTTCATTTTCCAGAGCCACAAGCTTATTCTTACATTCTGTGACCTCCACATTTCGAGTCTTCAGCTTTTCTTGACAGACACTATGCAAACGCTGCTCATCTTCAAGACGGGAAGTTAGAATGTCTACTTCTTCCTTTAGGGAATTCTGGACCTTTACATGAGACTCAGACTCAGACTGAACAGTTGAAATTAGCTCCTTATTAGCAAGCTCCAGTCTGTAGGTAGAAGTGAAAAAATGGATGACTAAGAAAAAAATACTGAAATACTTAAATTTTAAAAAACAGAATAATTTAAAGGATTGTAACTAAAGGTTATTAACTAAACAAAAGTGTGATGCAAACAGGGATTATGAATGATAATCTATGCAGCAATAGAAGTTGGCTGCAATTTGTTTTTTTGTAAGCAAGTCACAGAAATTTCAGTATTTTTGGGGGAAGAGGAGCAATAATAATAATAAAAAAAAAGCTATTAAAAAAACAAATACAACTGGCATGTGTTTTTTCCCACAGCCAGGAGTTCTCCTTAGGTGAAAGCTGTCGCTCTATTATATTCTTTACCTGATTACTTCTGTCTTCAGCTCTTCAGCTTGTGATGCAATATGTGTTAGTTCATTTTTTAGTGATGTACATATGTTTTCCTTGTCATAGATTTCATTATCCTTTGCTTGCATGGCATCTGAGAATTTTTTATTCCATTTCTTGGACTCATCTATGATACGGTCGCGGTCATCTTGCAAGGAGCACATGCTTTGTGTAAATGCTGCCAGTTTAGCAATATTTTTGTTCAAGCTACCCTGAAGTTCTTTTATCTCAAGATTCTTAGCATCCAGAATATTCTGAAGGTTGCTTACAGTTCCCTTTATCTGTTCCTTTTCCTGATTTAGGAAATTCTGCTTTTCTTGCAGGTTTCTCATATCTTTCAGATGCTTTTCTCTTTCATGCTCCAATCTCTTCTCCACTTCCTCATCTTTATTTTTCAATTTTAAAGATAATTCCTGCTCTGCAGCACAAATATCCTCCTTTAGTTTTATATTTTCTGCTAACACTCTTGCTGCCTCACTCTGTGTGTCATCCAGCAGAACATGTAGAGATGCTAAATCAGCTTTAGCTTGTTTGTGGTTTTCTTCTGCCTTAGCTATTTTTTCATTTGCTGCAACCTTATCTCTTTCACATTCACTATGAACAAATTCTAAAGCCTTAAATGTCCTTTCTAGACTGCTAATAGTTTCTTGGTATTGTATGCAATCCTTTTGTAGGTGACGTACCTCTTGCTGCTTCTCCTTAAGCAGCTCCTGAAGCTCCTTTGTTTGAGTCTTCCTACCTTTCTCTCCCTGATGCACTGATTTCAACTTCTCTACATATTCTTTCTGAACATGGGAAATAGCTTCAGCTTTCTGCTGCTCTAGATGCCTTTTTTCTTCTTCTAACTGAAATTTAAGCAACTGTAACTCTCTTTGCATGCAATCATTTTTTAACTGCAAGTCAATGGCATCCTGCTGGTAATTTCCTATGCTTCCATTAAGTTCAGCCAACTGATTCATCAAGCGTTCCTCTAACTCATCTTTCTCCATTTCTACATTATGTTTTTGTTTAACTACTTCAGTTAAATCAATTTGCACTTTCTGATGCAGGTTTTCCACCTCTGCTATATTTTTCTGCAATTTGCTTATCTCATTTTTCAATTCGCAAACTTGAATTTCAGCTTTTAACTTATCTTCTTGTAGCATTTTGATATCCTCTCTCATTTGTTTAATTTCTTCTTCCTTCGATTTTGTATTATTCTCAAGACTGTTAACATGTTTTTTCATTTGAGATAACACTTCATGCTCGCTATTTTCCTGTAGATATACTTGGGTTCCTTCTTCCTTAACTTCAGATTTTTTTGGTATATGAGAAACAAAAGATGCCTGTGAGGGAATCACCTCTTCTTGAATGACATCAATACCCTCTTTATTGTATTGTAAATCTGAATCAACACTCTCTAACTGAAGTCTTAGACATTCACTCTTTTGAACAAGAGAAGCATTTTCAGTCTTTATCACCTCCAACTGAGCCACTAGATTACTATTTTCTAAACAAACTCTTTCAAGCTCTGCTTTTAAACTCTCTTTTGCTAAAGAAGGGGACTGCTCAGATTTGACTGGCTGTATTTCTCCCCTCAATCTTTCATTCTCTTCTTCTAGCTCTAGTATTTTTTGCTGTTTTGATTTAGCAAATTTTCTCATTTTATCCTTCATATTTTCTAGCTCTTGTTCAGCTTCTTCTAGCTGCTTCTCTAGTTCTCTCTTTGCAGAATCCATGTTTTTAATTTTCATTAATACATCATGCTTCTCCTGCCTTACTGCTTCTATAGCTCTGTTCATTCTGTCAGTTTCATTGCTGATATTCTCATAGGACTGAAGAAGTGACTCGTATTCTTTTTGCTGGTCAGATAGCTTAGCTTGCCATTCTGACTGCTGTAAGACATTGATGTTTCTCAGAGACTCCAACTCCTTTTCCAAGATTTCTTTATCGTTTGTAATACCAGCTAAAGCAAGTTTCAGGCTTTCACAAGAAGCTTCCAGGTTTTGATTTTTAAGTAAACTGCTGTCAACTTCAGCTATTAACTTTTTTCGCTCATCTTCATAGGTATGTATTTTATGTTGTATTTTTTCCTTTTCTGTATTAAGTTGGATAATGGTGGTTTCAGCTATGTTCAGTTGAATTGAAAGGTCTTCTGCATGCTTTTTAATGCTCTTCAGCTCTAACTGCAGTGACTTACTTTCTTTAAGAGCTTCTTTTCTGGAGATCAATGCTGCCTGGAGCTTCCGCTGGAGTTGAGTTTTGTTCTTTGCTTCTTCCATATTTTCTTCTTGCTTTTGATGCACATCTAAAGCCTGCATTTCAAGAATTCTGATTCGCTCCTCATTTTCCTTTGCTTGAACCTCCAGCTGTGTTCTGAGAGTAAATATCATGTCCTCTTTCTCTAACATAGATGTCTGGATATTTGTAATAACTTCATTTCTTTCCTCCAGCATTATTTGAAAATTCTTAGATTCTTCTTGCTGAAGTGTAAGCTCTTCTACAGTTTTTTTTAGATCTGACTCTAATGCCTGTAATTTGTTGCACTCCAGGATTTTTTTCTCCAGCTCTAACTTTAGAGTAGTAGCTTGATCTTCAAATTCATGACAGTTCTCTTCCTGAAACCTAAGCTGTCTACTTAAATCATCCACAGTCTCTTGTAGCTGTAAAATCTTCTCTAAGCGTACTGAAAGTTCATTTTCTAAATGAACAGATCTTACATTAAATTCCTCTCTTTGTATCTCAACAATATTTAGCTGTTGTTTTAAACTCTCTATTGTAATCTCAGAAGCAAGATTCCCATTGTCAACATGGTCATTGTCTTGGTCATTTGACATTTCCACCCAGTCATGTCCCCAACCAGACCCCTGAACATTTTGCTCTGAAGTGGCAAGAAGTGAATGATCTTTGGATACTTCTGTTTGGGTTTCTGCATTTTGTGGCTCTTCTAAAGGATACATTTCTTTATTTTTTATCTGACTTTTAAGCACCAGCTGCTCCTTTTGGAGCTCTTCATATCTTTCCTGCAAAAGATTAAATTCTTCTTTCTGTTGTTTGAGCTGCTCACGATGATGTCTGTCTTTTTCCTTAGCTTTTTTAATTGTATCTTTGCGTGAGTTTAATACTTCCTGAACTTTCCTTTGTAGATTCTCTTTATCTTGCTCAAGATTTGTTATTTTGTGTTCAAGCTTTGTTCTATTGTCAGCTACATTTTCAGGGTCTATCAAATTTACAGCAGCAACAATTTCAAAATTCTTTGAGTCTTCTGTAAGTTTTTGATTTCCTGAAATCCTTTCATTTCTCTCTGTGCTTAGAGTTTCTATCAGGCATTTCTTTTCAGATAATTCCAACTGTATCCCTGTAATCTGAGACTGAAGCCTTTCTTCAACGGTGCATCTTTCAATTAGTTCTCTTCTGGCATTTTCCAACTCAGCTTCCCTTTCCTGCAGTTGCTGTTTGAGAATTTTTAGTGCTGTATCTCCTTCTGGTACTTGCTCAGGAACAGTTTTAGTTTCAGCAGTGACCATGCCACTGGAATATTCAACAGCTGCAGCATTTTTTACATTTTCTAACTCTTTCTCCAGTGTTGACACTTTCTTCATCAGTTCTTTTCTGTTCAATAAAGCAGCCTGAAGCTTTTTCTTGAGCTGTTCAAGTTCTTTCTTGTGTTGCTGTTCCACTTCTTTGTTATCATTTGGCCTACCAACACTAATATCTTCCAAAGGCCTGTCTCTGAGAGATTGTATCTCATGCTCTAAATCACTTTTTACACTGTTCAAACTGTTTATAGTTTCGTTTAAATCAAGCTGTTTTTCAGTCAGTTCTTTAATTTGTTCTTGTAGTTCCTTTTGTTCACATTGCTGAATCATTACAGTTTCCTCTTGTTTTTTATAGTCCTGCCTTAGCGTTTCCAATTCTGCTTGTAAAGCTTCTTTTTCTTGTTGTACAAGTGAGAACATTTCCTGGACCTGTAGGTGCTCCTGAGTGGTTGCTTTAAACTGAATCAGCAACAACTGCTGCTCTTCTTGTGCAAGCTTTAGATTTTCTTGGCTGTTTAAATGATCACTTGTAGCAGCCTCCAGTTGTTGACACAGCTCATTTCTTTCAACCTGAATAAGATCTAGTTTTTCCTGAAGCTCATATTTCTCTTTTAAAATGCTATCTAGCTGACTATTAATTTTTTCTTTCTGTAGTGCCTCTGTGTTTTCCAACTTATTTTTTGTCTGCTCTCCATTGGTTGAGCTCAACTGATCTTTCAGATTCTTTATTTCCAAACTCAGTGAATGTTTTTCTTCATTTAGAAGTACAACTTTATCAGATAGGCTATGGGTTACCTCAGTCAATTGTTGATTCTTTTCTGCTAGCAACATCTGCAAATTTTCTAAGTCTAAAGTTTTCTGTGAAAGCTGATTGTGAAGACATACAGATTCTCTTTCATTTGAACAAAGTGATTCAGACAATCTCTCTTCCTTACTCTGGCTCAAACTTAGCATATCCTTGAAGCTTTCCAATTGTTCCACTTTCTTACAAAGTTCATTCTCCTTTGTTTTTAAAAGTGATTCTTGCTCAGACAGAAGAAGATTCAGTTGATCTAGATCCTTTTGCAGAGAAGTAATTTTCAAGTCTTTGGACCTTGACTCATTTTGCAGACTGTTTACTTGTTCTATTAAGATGTTTTGAGCCTCATAAATGGCCATTTGCTGCTTGTCTGAGTCTGTATGATCTGCCTTCTTTTCCAGAGCTTCTTTCTCTAAAGTCAAAGTCTGCACTTGATTTTGAAGTTCTGAGATTAGTTCATTTAGTGCCAAACTGTTAGTATCTGGACCAGAACTTTCATCTTTAATTGCCTCTGTGACATGCTCATCTAGTTCTGCATTTTTCTTTTCAATGGCTGATTCTGAACATGCATTATCTTTTTCTGCCCATAACACATTTTCATTAGCACTGAGGTCTTCTTCAGATACTACTGGCAACTCTCCCTTCATAGTCTCTATCTCTTTACAAGTATCTCTTAGATCCATCATAAGGATTGACAAATGCTTCTCTCTAAGATCTTCTAAAGCATCCTCCACAAATTGACTATGGCCCACATCTCCTTCCACCAAAGAATGGTTCATTACCTACAGAGATATATAAAAAAATTGAATACATTAACAGTACTGGTTCAAAATTACATAAATACACAACATTTCTGGCAAATAAAGCAGAAAAGAAAATGCACATTGAAAGCATTTCAATATTAAATTGACTGTTGATGTATTTCAAATCTGATCAGCAAACACATTTCAGATAAAAGTTGAAAATATTACAATTTCTTTTAAATTAAAAGGCTGGATGTTAGTTTGAGTCTAATTAAAATGCCTAAGGGCATATTTTTAACCATTTTTCGATTTTTTTTTTTTTTTTGCCTTTCACTTGTGACACATTTTGCTGTTTTCTCCAATTATGTTCAAATTCAATTTCATGTCTACAACTTTTTATTTTACATAAAATCTTTTACTACTGTGTCAAAGTCAAAGGGCCAACTCCATAGGGAATAACGGTTTATGCCAGCCTAAGGCAGGAAAACATTTTAGAGAGAGAAAATTTACTTTAGCCAGCCTTTTAAATAGCCAAAAACTACAAAATCATTAAAAAATGCTGTTACTCCAGCAATAACTGGTAGAGAAGCTTTTTGCTTTTATAAATAACCCCCTTAGCCTACAGTAAATAACTGAATTTCTGAGAGTGGCCCTCTTTCCTAAAGTGAAAATATTTCTTTTTGCAGAATGATTCTACTATTACTTTATGATCCACTAAGTCTCATTCATAACAGAGAACCTTATTAATCTGCTTATTAGAGTTTACTCATATAATCCGTTTATGCCAAAACACCACCCAGTCTTCAAGGCTCTTCCATCTAAAATGGAATAATGTAGAATAATAGCTTATAAAAAGCAAACATATTTGTATATATACATCTAGGTAGCTGTGGCCACCCACCACTTTTAGCACTCCCATTTCTTCACCCTTTTAAGGCAGGCATAGTTACCATGAGTGGCAGTGAAAGCATGATGGGTAATTTGGAGACAACCATACCAAAGATATGAATAGGTATGTTCTTCCCTTCCCCCTCCACAACACAGACACCACCATAGCTCACATGTATTTTATACATACAAATCCACATACAGGTTTTGCTTGAAACCATGTGATATATGTACCATATATACCATTCATTTTTATACAGACTAAAGGTTTTAAAGGGTATGTAAAGGCAGTTATAAACCAAGGGTTAAATGTGTGTAAACCCTTACTTTTAACCCTATAAGTATGTGGCAGGCATTACATTTAGCTTAAACTACTCCTACCAACTTATTTTCACTTTACTCCTGGCATCCCTGGCAGCACAGGTCATGGCCATTCCACCTCCATCTCCATAGCCATGCCCCCATCACCTCTGTAGCAACGGCCCTGCCACTTCCCTACTTTTCCCTGACCTTCTCATAGCAGATACGGTCAGAGTGAAAGGGATTGTGCGTGCCCAGAGCTAATCAAGTAGGATCCTGTTCCACTGGATGCAAAAGAAATTCTTCAGGCCACTGCTGTACAATGCATCCACCTTTGCACAAATTCACAAAATATAAAGAAAATAACAGTCTGATCATTCCAGCTGTGTGACTAATTATGTTTAATATAAACCAGTATCATGACATGTTTTGGACTAAAAGCCCTTTCTCAAATGATCTTTCTCTGATCTGGTTTATAATAAACTCAAGTAGTCACACTAGTGGAATGGTCATACTGCCGATTCTTTATATCATATCCAGAACTATCCAGCCACTCAGCTATTGGCTTGATAGTTCTGGGCATGCGCAGTCCCCTTCACTCCGACCGCATCTGCTATGAGACGGTTAGGGAAAATTGGAAAGGTGCTGGGGGCCAGGAGTGAAGTAAAAATAAGGAGTATGCAGGAGTAGTTTAAGATAAATATAAAGGGTTAAAACTAAGTGATAACACACATTTAACCCTTGGTTGTTAACTGTCTTTACATACCCTTCAAGTAGAAATCCCTTATCCATGTTAGTGACCCTTACTGTATCCCCATGCTAAGGCAATACAAACCTCACACTGTACAAATTTAGTGAGTCATCTCTGCCTCTTTTCCCATTACAAATTCCACTTGATCCCAGTCATCCTTGTATGAAAGATCTAGCATCAATCTATCAAGTGCCAGCCTGTCTGGAGCTACACTCTCAACCTGGCATACTCTGAACCACTCTAGCTAGTTTTTTGGGCTATGTGTTCAAATATGCATTTTTCTGTTTAAAGGGGAACTATAGCCGGATTATATCTTTACATATGCAGTACTACCACCTTGTCTGCTGTTTTCCCTGCTTTTTTGGATTTTCTGGATAATATTTGGTACACATATGGATGTACCTTGAGGATCAGCTATCTTTCCTAACCAAGGATAAGCTTTTTCACCATTCCTGGGGAACGTTCGTTGAAAAATATGCAGTACTATACCTTGGTGAGAAGTGTTTATCTCCAAGTGGATGTTTAATCTGAAGCAGGATGATTTATTACACAACACTGATAAATTCCTGCAAAAGGAAATGTGTGTGTGTGATGTGTACTGGCTAGTTTTCCATGAAAGGGTACCCTCCCCTGGACATTTTTGCCTAATGTGTAATGTGATGCCTGGGCACAAATTAATGTCCTGCATTCCAGGAATGTAAACAAGCATGGACTGATGAGGGCAAAATGTCAGCACACTGCTTAATCAATAACAATCAGGCAGCTTTTTCTTCTCGTGTTTAGCAATTATATCACACACATTTTCTGGTGTGGGAGTTTTCCGGGGCTGTGTAATAAATCATCCTGATTCAGATGAAACATCTACTGGGGAGAAATGCTTTTCACTAAGGTATAGTACTGCATATGTAAAGATGTAATCTGACTATAGTTCTCCTTTAAGGGTGTTTGTTAGCATCTTTTCACCTATATGCCACCATTAGAAATTAAGCTTTCAAATCACAATGTGGCAAATTCTACCTCTTTGGCTAAATGAAAAGTATCTTCTGTAAAATAAAAGTGACAAAGTTACCATTGTGAGCCATTTCAATGGCACCATACCCAAATGTTTTTTATGGGGTTCACAAAAGATCTGGCTGGTGTGGAGCACAGATCTGCTTTGGAATTTTTGGTTTCAACAGTAGAGGTCAGGTAGTTTAATCCAGGGTGTGATGTGCCATTGACATGGTTGCAGTAAGCAAATAATTTATCAAAATATATCATGTACACAATAAATGCAAATTATCCTCTTCCTCACATCCCAAAGACTGATACATAACCTTCCCCTACCAAAGACTTCCCATTCTATAGGAAAGGGTTAGTAGTAGAATGAGGAATGAAGGAGAGAGAGGCTTTCTTTCCAACTGAATGTATAATTTATCAATTCATCAATTTTTTTTTTGTTCTTCTTTTATACCTGCATTAAATTATCAGACATTGTTTCCTGGATATTCTCAACAGGGAAGTTGTCACTACAATCAGTTTCTGGAAAAGAATCAATAAAATATTAAGTTTATTATAAATTGTAAATTTCAAGAAAAAAAATTCTGCATACAGTTATTTTAAAAATATATGGCCAAGAAGCTTTTTGTTATTTAATACTAAATTAGGAGATCATATTATTTGATTGAATTTAAATAGGCATGATATAAATATATCTGTATTTAAAGGAGAACTAAAGACTTACTACAAGTCTGAACTATGGGATCTTACAACCCCGAACAAATAATTACCGTATTTTTCGCTCTATAAGACGCAGTTTTTTTCCTCCCAAAGTAGGAGGA
>WMED01014756.1:0-13901 GCA_019650415.1 Pipa parva | reverse complement strand
CGTTACTAGCATGGTGTACCTAATAAAATGGCCGGTGAGTGTATATATATATATATATACTCCTTTTCAGAAAACACATGGAGAAGTCATTTAGCTACTAAGCTAAACATGTTCGTAGCAATCCAGAAAGATATGATATGTCTAGGGTAATTACCAGTAGGGTTTTTTTCCCTGCCATCAATGAACTTCTACTGACCTTAATTCCACAGAGGCCTTTTAAAAGGAAGGCATGGGGCAGAAGAGCTATTTTCAAGTGACATTTAATCTTGTGTGGTCTGGAAAAGTAACAGATTTATCAGAAGGAACACTAAAACGATGGTTAAATCAATAACAGCATAGAAAAACATGAGAATCTATATATAAATAATGATTTTATTCCACTTGTATGCATTGTCACCTGCTGCTCTGCTAATTTCCCCAACCTTATGTCTAATCATTGTATGTCTCTTAATACTATAAGATGTTTTAGACATAATCATGTCTATTTTATACCTATCGTAGTATTATTTTGCTTTTTCAATATTCCATGCAAAGTTTCAGAGCAATAAGGCATAATCAAAAGACATTTAAATCATAGTTAGACAGCTATATATAGGCAGACAGATATATAGAAAGATACATTGCATATAAATGGGTAATGGTACATTATCCGATTAACTGTGTCTTATTAAAAAAAATGTATAATTCTCTTACCCAGAATCTTACTATTTGGGACTCTTAAACACCCAACTGTTATGAGGAAATATAAATGATTGTGGGTACTTGCATGCATCTATGCTATAAGCCCACCATAGATATCAACATTTTTCAGAGTTACATTCTTTGATTACTGCAATATCACCACTGTTCCAGAATAACAACCACACATTGATTACATTTACTCTACCCTTCTGTTCTATCAATTATCCCATAACATCAGGACACAACAGATGGGGGTAGATGGCCACAGCTTTTATTGTTAAAACCAACTTTTAACAGACCATGTAAAAGAAGGCCAGCCAAAAACCACCAGTCCTGGGACTATGCCCGAAGAGTCAAAAGTATATACAAATCCCCATCTCTACCAGATAACACATTAGGGTAAACATTAGACAGACCAATGATGCAACAAACAGAGACTGTTTTGATAAAGGAAAAACCTCATAAACAATTCAAGATATTTACATTGTCTTTCATACAATTACTTATTGAATATTTTATTAAAGTTTATTTATGTTTAATATGTTCATTTTTTTGTATTTTAAAATATTATTAACACATTTTAATACAAATTAAACATTAGAGTCCCATACATCAAGAGTGGAAGGAAGGGATGCTGCTTATTTTGAATCCAGTGCAAAATGGTTGTAACCACTTCCTGCACCTCCCAACTTCTTCCTGTGAACCACCACCTACTCTAGTACTATCTAGTTCTTATCCCAGTGAATAGTCATGCCCCAAGGGCTACTTTTCTCAAAGAATCGTTATGATGGTGTACTTCTATGGCTTTAGAGATAACCTGTAATGTGTACTGTAAATCATTTTATCCTTTTGTTGGAATAATACTTATTACTGTGTGTAACAACCACTTCCGTAAGTATTGCATGTGTGAACTTTTGTTTAGGGATATTGTCATTGTTGATAAAGTTAGGATGTTTAAAAACAAAAACTCTGTGTGAAGAGAAAATAGTTTAGACCAGGGGTCTCAAACTCACGGCCCGCAGGCCAATTGTGGCCCTCGGGACGCTACTTGGCGGCCCCCAGTCCTGCGTTCCACCAAGAGTTTTTTTTCGTCCTGGCTTACTCCCTCCATGCAAAGACGAGGGCTCCTGTGACCCAATCGGTCACAGGAGCCAATAGGAACTCAGAAGCGCATGTGATACATCGCTTCTGGGTTCCTTCTCCTCTAATGTCTAATGTGCTGCTGGCAGAAACAGCACACGCTGCCGAACTCTGCCGGAGGTAAGTAAGAGTCCCCCCGACTCCCCCCCACAGCCACCCCTGACCCCCCTGATTTCCCCACCCCCATGGCCACCAATGCTAAACATTAAAATAAACCCCAATGGCCCCACAATACTCCCACACACCCCAGTGACCCTCAATGCTCCCCCAGCCATAAAATGAACCCCCAATTATAATAATAAAAAAAATTGCAGATGCGCCAGTAGCCCATAAAGCCGCACATTGCCCCACAAAGGTGCTAATTTCCCCAGCAGATGCAAATCACCCAGCAGAACTGCATATTACCCCCACATAGCCGCTGATTGCCCCGCAGGGCCATGTATTGTTTTTAATCTGTTGTTTTCTTGTGGAAAACCTGATGCAGCCCAGCCTCACCCAGACTCTACATCCAGCGGCCCCCGGGTAAATTGAGTTTGAGACTCCTGGTTTAGACTTTGCTTACTGCAGATAGACTGATATGTGCAGACATGTTTTCCTGTGTGCTGATAAGTTATGCTTGTTCTGTTCATGAATAAATTTCCTTTTGCTGTTTCACTACTGGAGAATGATCTGGATAATCTGCTGCTAACACCTTTTAAAACTTTTGAAATGTAAATATTGTATGACTGATTACTAATTGTGTCCAGCAATCAGTGTTACTTTCTGTGCAACCATGAAATAGACGCTGATCACTGATCACTAATCAGCCCAATAATGTTATTTTATTTGATCATCAGTTTTTAAGAATTGATAACAATACATGTGTCAGAAAATAATCTGAACTATTTAAAAATGTAATGTTTGGGGATGATAACACAATTTTTAAAGGAATGCTATAGCACATTTGAAATAAGTGCGATCAAAACATCGAATTACATATAATTTTCTGCTCCTCTTGTTTTAATAGTGCTAGTCACAGTCCTTAATGCTACTTATTTTTCAGATGCACAATATAGAGCACAGGTGAAATTATTAACAGCATTGTTCACTCCTTAATTTCATTTATCATTATTATCATATAAACCTGCATGTTACAGCACTTATATCCGATGACACCTTTTTGAAAAGAAAAGGGTGAGCCAGGAGGTGGCAGTATTTGTTACAAAACTGTAATCTACAGTTTATCATCATTTAGTAAAAGCACAAGAAAGGAAAGATTGTGTATTGAATCTGAATTGTTCTCGCAGACACAATTCCTTATTGTTCTTAAGTAGACTATTTTACAAAATGTATTTTAACAATATATTTTCTTTGACACATGTGGGTTAAATTACACACATTATCTCTAAATATGAAATAGAATAATATATGAATTACCATAAATAGGGCATATTTATCAAGGAGTAAAGTGAATTCGCCACATTACAATTTCTCCATTGAATAATAAAGTCAACTGTGTAAATTTGTTAACAGTGTATTTATGTCATGATGGAGTGAATGGTCATATAGCACTTTCTGGCATAATCAGGTACTATACTAGTGGTATAATATTGGCAAAATACTGTATATACTGTATATATATAATATATAGGCCTCCAAAATTGACACCTAAATTACAACAATTTCTTTCAGTGACAATTCCATCTCGCTTTGGCATTTGATCATCACCGTTTTAACGCCGTATGTGCAAAATGTCAACAGAATACTAATAGGAACCCGGCTGGAAATCCTCTAATTTGCCAGTTTCATTTGGCAAAGTCAAATCTACTGATTCGTGCCAGTTCACTGCGGGACCTATGATGAATTATAATGGGACATTAGTCAAACACTCTTTTTCAGTTTTTGATGTTGTCTATAATAAAAATTTTCCTACAATCTTATGATTTTGATTGGTTTAGTTTAATGGTATTAATGAAGTAATAATATTCTCCTGTTTCCTACTCCTTGGCAGACCTTTTTCATGAAGAGAGTTCATTTTAAGACATGTTACATATTTTGTAGCCTGACTGTTTGATACAGTAAAATTTATTAAACTTGAAAAAGGCCAATTTTGGCCTTTTTGAGTTTATTCCCTGTAGATATCAGCTGTTTGATCAGTAAAAATCATTTTCAATTGAATATTACTGATTGAAACTTTTGATTGAGTTTTTCGATCGGATTTTTCAATGGGAAGGTAGCCACATTTTACATTATTAGTATTGCTACCTTTTCATCGAAAAATCTAATAGAAAAACTTGATTGATTTTTTCCTATCAATTTTTAACGATCAAAAAGCTAAGATCTACAGGGGATGAATTTCGCCCAGGGTGTTCATCAATAGGCGCAATTACTTACTAAGTTCGAGAAACCCACAGCAACTAATCACCAGTTAGCATTCACTGGTTTAGGGGAGCTTGAATTGTGAGCAGCAGCTTTTGATTGGTTGCTATGTGTTTTTACTAAGCATGCTTGCATTGCTGGACCGTGGGAACAGCATCAGTGTTCAGAAGGTAATAGCAGAGGAACTAAAGTAAAAGCAAAATAATAATATTTCAGAAAATGTTTGTTCTTGCTTAAATATTGAAATATTAAAAATAGATTACCGGCTCTAGCTGTCCTCTAATACACTTTAAATCTTCAATGTTAACTGTTTCAAATTATGACCACTAGTCATGTGGTAAAGGTTGTCTATGAAGAATATTTAAATGTATTGAGAATTTCAAATATATGAAGAAGCAAAGATGTATTCTAAGAATCAAGCCATTAAAGAGTCTGACAAGCAAATAAGACAAACATCTATAGAAACCAACATAATTTACTATGATTCAAAATGCAAGTGCTTGAACCTCTCCAGTGTCCATTGATCACCACTAGATGGCAGTCTTTGCAGCCTATGTAGAGAATCACTACATGTGTGTATATCGGCTCTGCACTTTAATGCTGGTGGATTTGCATGGAACAATCAATTCTAAAAGTAATGTGGGTTCAATATTGCAGCTTCTGACCAAAAAATACATCTCCATTTAGAAAAATATTTATATTGTTTTTACCTAAATGCACCACCCTATTAAACTTACAGGGGTTATTCATCGAAGTCCGAACAGTCACTTATATGCCCCTATTCACGTCTATTTGCGACTTCTCCAACTTTGATTATTCAAAAATCTCTGTGATGTGACGAATTTGCGACCAATTCTGACACTTAATACAGTCACGGACTTACGGAGCTCTTTTCATCAATTTGCGTGCACGTGCTCAGGTAATTCAGCTATTCAGCATGCGACGGAGTCTGTCAAAGGAGAGGATTCTTCAGGGTGTACTGCTCCGAATTCACCTGTTTGCCTTCGCCACAAAACAAAACGAATGGTGATTTGAGGGGTTGGTGGCAGGGCTCCAGTGTTGTGTATGGCGACTATTCAAAAGTAACAATGGCGACTGCAAATAAATTATTAAATATGAACTAGGCACAAGGTGAAAACTAAAAAGTAAGTATATTTCACTTATATACAGTTAGTGGGATCTGATGAGCCTGACGTCACTGCCCTTCACTGGAGGAATTCTCCTCACTCCGCATGACTTCTCATCCTACTATAGTGCGATTGACTGTCCGCTGCTTCATGAATAAGGAGAATTCATGAATTTGCGACTTCCTAGTCATATTGATGTGAACAGACGCGCAGATACTATACAAGGTGAATTTGGACTTTGATGAATAACCCCCTATAAAGTTAAGGTTACCAAGCACAGTCAAAACCTATAATTTAATTATAATAACCACTAAATCCAACAGCAAGCTGTCTTTGACAGTAGGTATGTAAAGCACACAGTTTAAATGGGGTGAGAAGATTTTGGATGGGGGAGAGCCATATTTTAAAGGGAAAGATATTGCTCAAAGGGCAAAAGTAGACTGTGTTATGAGATGAACCAACACTCAGAGCTACACAAGAGTATATGTCTATGAAACTAGGGATCCTCTCCTTGCCTATAAATTAATCCAAAAATCAGCTTTTGTCTGTGATGCCCTTATTCTACCTTCACCCATAATGTATTCCATTTTCATCAACAGGGGCAGAGAAGGAGATCCTATGGATCCTATGGACTGCCTTCTATGGCATATACATATATCCCACTGTATAGGTTATGAATGTGAGATCCAAGACTGATTTTCAGTTGGGTCAAGCAGGATTTCCGAACTGGCTCATGACAGTGTTAGCATAACAGTCTTACTAGTAAATCACAAGCCAATCCGTAGATTTTCCTGGGTGGGTAAAGGGGTGGCTGCAAATATTTTAGAAATGTTTTAGAAATTCAGCACTGATTAAGGTCAAACACTTTCTACATTTCATTTCTTACCCACCACCTGCTGATTCAAGAGTGGAATTTTACTGAAGATCCAGGAGTGCGGGATATTTCTATAATGTACATGCACCCAAGTACCCATTCTGACAAATCGGAGTGCAGTGCTGTATTTATATATATAATGTGACAGAGCATTAGCTGAAATGTAATATACCACTTTAGGATTTCTAGACAGGAATCTAAATAGTTTATTGGTAATGTGAATGTTTATTGCACATAATACAAAATCAAGCACTCCTATCTGACACTGTAATCACCAAAATAACTTAAGACATACTTCAGCACAGGTAGTAAAGCAGATACATTTTGCAGAGTTCCGTTACTCTTAGGCTTAACACTTGCAAAACCCAGTGGTTTTTAGACTCATTTTTTTAAAAATAAAAAGAACAGCAGCCTCTATGTTCCAACCCAGACTGAGACAGAATGAGATTTAATGACCCAGCTGGGCTTTATTGGATTAAAAACCTCTATAAAAAAAATCACAAAGGGTAGAAAAGAGCTACCATGGTCATGAGTGAGACATAATCAAGCTTCATAGACTTCACTGCAACTAGAATTCTACTGATGCTCAGATGTGTGCCCAGCAACTGGCCACCAAACTGCTTGTTCTCATTTTGTCAACATAACCCAACATATTGTATAACTGGTGAGTTGAGTGTGCCACAGTTGGGGATTCGAAATACCCAATTATCCATTTTAATACTGAAAAGATAGAACATTATTACAATAACTCTTGATAGTCTGACATCAATTTCTTAATAATGAAAGCAGGGTCAGTAATCTTGAGGGGCGAGCTGGTCAATAACGCCCATAGGAATAAGTGTATGAGGCATTACTGTATATGATTAGTTGAAAATCTAGACCCATTTTAGGGCATTACATCCTTGAGAACATAATATTATTAAGGCAAGTATACACAGCATTCCAAAAATACTGCATAGGCAAGCATAAATAAACCACAAGGTAGAGAAGATATTGTCCAACTCTATATTTAAACTATAAGTCATCATATAATAAAGATATTTAATACAATCCAGTTGGGATGTAAAATGTTCTGTAAAGAAACATACTGCATACTCAATGTATGTAATCCTAACATGTAATATATGTTACCATTATATGAACTATTACACAGATAATGATGTCAGCTTGGCTTCTGATAAAAAATAATCAGGGGTTTGTTTTTAGATGTCAAAAGGGTTTCTATGATAGACATGCTGTCTTCAACCTGTAGACAAAAGAACTGAGCTTTCATCACATGGTAAAACTGCATTTGTGCATCAATAAATCCAGGTTTACATACATGTGAGAAATCCTAGGATATGAGAAATGTATTAAACCTCCCTCTTGTTATGAACCTATATGACGCAGAGGGTTTGAAAATGAGAAAGGTGGATCTTCTGTGCCACAGTGGAATTGATGCTGACTAAACTCCAGATGTGGTTACAACAGGTCTTTACCTATAATCCCCCAAAAGAGGGTATAGATTTATTCTATAGAAGTGCTCCCAGACAACCTCCCACTGGTGACTGCTGGCAGGAACAGCAGGTGGGATTGACAAATGGAACTGTGCACTGGAGCACAGGAATACATGAACTATAATGCAGCAGATAGCAACAGGAGACTAAAGATTCAGTGAAACAGGAACAACAGAATTGGAATTAAGAAAAAGTCAGGAAACTTGCAGCAGCCAAAATACAATTTTGAAACAGAAGTGATTTAGCTTAATAGCAGCAAACCAGCTGATCATCATGAGCAGAGTAAACTCCTTGCTCAGACATTTCTGAAATAAAATTAGAATCGTTAAATAGGCAGTCATAGAAGAGAAAAGATCGCTCAGAACTCACTCCCCTGATATGGCTCCTGGATGATGTTGCAAACAAAGTACAATGGCTGAGCATCAAAAGACAGTGTCTGGGTGCAGGCAAACAAGAACTCCCACTTGTTGAAGGCACAAATAAATCCAAGAAGATGCTGCCAAAGCGCACTCCATGAAAAGGTAATTTTTTTATCAGATGACCATTGAAAGCCATTAAAAACATACAAGAAGTCTTGGAAACATCAAAGAATCAGTGTAACATGCCTGATGCATTTCAGGGCCTTAAAATAATTCCTATGATTAAGGGATTGAGGTTCAGATGGGTGAACTATTTAATAGAGCTTGTTTTGGAAAATACTCTCATTGTCCAGTGATTTTAACTATATTAAGCCTGATTAGATAGTAACCAGCTCTTACTGGCAGTGTCCCTAAACTGGTAAGCAGTCTTAGATTTGATGCTATAACAGGGTGCATTCATTTACACTATTGTTACAGACAGGTTGAATGACACTTGAGGCCCTAACAAGGTGTTGGGGGGCCTAGTACACAAGGGTGGAGGAGGAAACCTTACACTATAGGTAGAGTTTGTAGAATAGGCACATCCTGATGTAGATCTCGATGGGTGAAATTTTCATTTGTACCCCTGTTATTTTTCAGTTTAAGCTGTGTGAAGAAGCTAATTCTGTATTATTGCAGTGATGCACTAAAAGTAATTAAGCTGCAAGTATTTTATTGTTTAATACATTTTATCCTGTTTTCAGATATTATTAGTGCCCAATCTATGACTGTTAGATACTGATGTATATCATCCATCTTTTCCAACCATTGACCAATACCTATGAGAGTAAACTAGTCTTGGGACATTTGTAAACTCAGACTGGAAGTATAGCAGCATGACCTATCTACATGTCATATGTCATTTTTGTGTCCAAGTATGGAAGGCATGATTAATTGTTTCAATACAGCAACAGAGTAAATCCAGTACTTTATAATAGAGAAACAAAAATATGAAACAATGTCACATGTTCTAGCATAAATATAGAGCACCCTATATTAAACGGATCTGGTTGGATGCTTGACTGTCCCCTTTACTGGTTTCTTTCCCATTGCTGTTATTAAACAGGTTTTTCTTTGTGAACATGGATGTTCAGCCATGGTAAATAACTGCAATGTGAAAAGACGACCAAGGTGAAATTCAATGCACGACACTTCTGTGATTGAAATGCAATCCATTTTCCAGTGCTGTCCAATATAAGTGAATAGTGCTTTATCTCTGATAACTTCATGTGTACAGACTCCTAATAGAATATTTAGTGAAAGACCCAAGAAAGCCTTTGTTGTCACTTTAAAGTGTTTCGACCTTTGTGTTCAGGTTTCAAAAAGGTGTCCAGATTCCTAATCTGTATGAGAAAAGGTCTGAAAGATTTGCCATAAATCCCTTAAACAAACACATTAGACTCATCCTTCAGATGAAAGCAAGTCTTAGTGTAAGTAGATATGAATTCCTAAAATGGATATAATATATGTTATTACTTAGATGAAACATTTTCCTAGAGATTATTTATACATTAATTTGTTGAGCTTAGCATTGTAATATATAATGGACTGAAATGTGTCTCTAGCTAGCAGACACCTACAGACAAGTATCAGTAACTGCTAACTTCCTAGTAGTCTAGTTGATACACTTCTATAGTCTACATGAATAAAATAAATCATCTTATACTGGTATTTCATTTGCTTTTTGAACTAAGTAACAGACTTACTTAGTTTAAAATTGCACTGATGCATTATATATATAGTTACATAATGTGACTCTTATTTTTTAACGAAGAACTTATTCTTATAAGGAGGAGGGGGAAAGATTTTCTTTGTTCCAGCGCTGGCTCCTGCTTGAAGATTTCACCGATCTTCTTAATTTTTTTGCAGCATTGCAATACTCTTGTATTTAGGTTTACAGCTTTGCTTCAACATAGCAGCACTGGAACAGAAGAAATAAATATGGATTCTATCTTGCAGCAGGAGTCAGCGCTGGAGTGAAGTTGGTGATTGGTAAGTATTTCCCCATCCCCTTTAAGAATCACCTCTAGAGAAACAAGCTTTAGTTTTTCATTGGTCCATGGTTTTATTTTATGTGTAAAACCTATTATATTATTGCATTGTGTAGTTGTTCAACAAAAACATTATAATTCTAAAATCTTTACATATTTTATGTAATTTTTATTCAAAATAAGTGTCACACACCAATACTGATACACCTAAGAAACAAGACCACCCCTTTAAGGTACCTGATAAAGGGAAATCAGAGTCGCCATAAATATTCTATCACAGCCTTTAATTATGAATGGAACATGGCTCACCCCTATTGTACTGGTTGAGGATGGTTGTATGGAATCATCTAAGATTCTTGCATTTTACTGAAGTTCTCTTACATTTTGATACTGCGCCAGGCTTATATAGCCTCGAGCTTCACCGAGACTGGAATCTCTTTAAAGCGTTCGCTGTTGTCCGCATGCAGGACATCAGCGAGCGCATAACAGGATATGCATACTGAAGCAAACGATCGCAGGATAAGTTCACTCTTTGGTGAATTACCCCCTTAATATACAGTAAATAGGAAGTATTAATGTATTTGAGACATTTTCATTTTATGGTGTTACTGTTCATTTAAAAACAACCTGACACCCCTAAATACTGCATTACATATAGGGAATACCAATATCTATATGTGTGTGTTTAAATTGAATTAATCATTCATACGAGTAATAGATAAATATATGTGTACAACATAATAAAGGAAAATAAACATAACAGCCACAATAATGGTCTTGTTGGCATGAATTACACCATTCACATGCTAATTAATAATGTTGTCGTCATAAAGTAAGACTGGCTGAAGAAAAGGCTGCTCTAGTTTGTCTGTTAACACAGAACTACTTGCCGATCTGTTTATAGAGCACTGGAACACAATCCAATACTTAATGGTTACTGTGTATGTCACACGGTGCAGAGATGTGTGTTTACTCACTTGGCATCATGTTTTTCCAGTAATAATTACTGAGCCTGTTATTTCTTTGTGTTTTTATATGTATTACATTGCAATCAATTTCATTTTAATGTCAGTATCTAACACCTCTGTTTTTGTGTTTTTGAAATGACCACTATATATATATGTTAAGATAGACTGGTCGTGTTAGTCCACAGATGTACAAATGTACAAAAGTGAGTATTATAATACTTGGTGATACCTTTCTTATTGATTTATTTCCTGCAGTAAAGTACGAGAAATATACCAGTACCAGTACCGAGTCCCAAAAAATAAGACATCCCCTGAAAATAAGACCTAGCACATCTTAAGGAGGAAAAATTAATATAAGACCCTGTCTTATTTTCAGGGAAACACGGTATCATGTTTGTATATTATTTGGGAAGGGGATAATTTGAGGAACACTACCAACAAAATAAAAAGGCTCTATTTAAACAGATTGTCTTGGGGAAATGAAATATTTACCTTTTAATGTTCATTTTATGTTCTTTAGTTTACCTAATGCTGCTCCTGTCCCATGTCTGTCTCATTCTTTATAAAGCACAGCAGTCCTTTCTCACTTTATTCTTAAGCTTTCTTTAAAATACTACAGGTCTTTTGTTTGATTACTAATATCAGAAGTATATGAATTGATATATATATATAGATGTATACATAAGATCCCTGCCATGACGTGATTCATGTTTCCAAAATTATCGCTGACACCTTTCTACGCCTGGTCAGCCTTTTCACTTTAGCTTGTGGTTTAGTGCATACTTTGTGTGCTTCTCTTAGGGAACAAGTCTAAGTTGAAGGGATTAAGTACTGAGTGCTATTGGTTGTTCCTCTTCTGACATATTTCTCAAGTTAGGTCGAGCAATTATAACCTAGATGGCAACTCAAGAAAGTAAAACTAGTATTTGTAGTTTAGGACAAGGTTTCAAGTCATGTTTTGAGTAATGTGATAGGATTTATTGAACCCAAAGCTAGTTACCTAGTAAAAACAGGACCAATTGTCTTACCACTCAAATATATTTTGACCTTCCATTGTACCATCAATTTTACCAGTCACTCCATAAGAAAACCTATTAAATTCCATTTATTTAATCATAAACTGTCTCACAATCAGATTAATCCTTTCTGTATCAGCCCAAATGGGATTTTGATGCTCCCTGCGCCTCCTGTCTCTTTTATTTCCACTCTGCAGTGCAATTTTCTAAGTCCTATTGTTTTTATATATAATCATTTTTCCTTCTGAATTCAGATTTCTCTATGCCAGTACAGTGTCATATAAACTTCATATTTTACCTGGCGCATAATACTGCATTGTCGTCCATATGTTACCTTCTCTCTCTGTTGTCATTCTCCTCTCTTCCATGTGCCATTTTAAAGGGGCACTATAGTGCTGATATAACTGCACACATACATATAAAACTCCTTTATACAAAGGAGTTTAGTATAACACAAATAGTTACAAAGAAAGTTTAGGGAAGAAATAATACTTGACGTTTGTTTCACTTAATTAGTATTCCTGAGAGCTGACATTTTCCTCCCCCCGCTTCCCCTCCTCTTTCTGTTCTACAAGTCAGGCAACATGAGAAGAAAAATCTGCCCTACTGCTATTGGTTAAGCAGTGTGCTGACCTTTTGGCCTCCTGAATTTAAGCTTATTTACATTTGGAATGCAGGAGATTACAGAAGGAAAGGTAACTTGTGCACAGGGGTTAAGTAGCAAGTAGGGCAAAAATGTCTGGGGGAGGGGACCTTTTCATGAAAAACTGGCCAGTACATGACACACACACATTTCCTGGTGCAGGAGTTTATCAGTGCTGCAAACTCAATCATTCTATGTCACATGAAACAACTACTGGAGAGAAACGCTTCTCACTAAGGTATAGTACTGCATATTTAAAGATGTAATCTGACTATAGTTCCCCTTTCACCTTTTCTTTCCCCCTTTGCATCACTGAAACATGCTCCAACTTAACATCAGCCAGGCTATCCTTAATCTAATCTCTCAGGAGTAGCTTCGACAAACATCTTCAGCAGTTTGTCCGGTAATTACCTGTCTCATGCGTAGTCACTTACATTATTTCCTCATGCTTGTTTAATAACTGTTTCCTATGGATTATTATCTCTATTCTCTTATCTATTATCTTCTATCTCTTATCTAAAGTGGTCGACACATATATGGGCCATATTTACTAAGACCAGTTTGATCATATCGATTAATTTCATCCCCTTTCGCTGTCAATTTTTGTTTCCCTGTACTTTTCGACTCCGAAAGGATTGATAAAAATATTTCCCCATCGAAATGAATCATTAACAGGGACACACTTTGCAATGCTTTTCTATGAAGGTTCCTCCCATTACAGATCGATATCGATGTCTCTTTTCAATGGGGAAATATTTTGGACTTAGGCTAAATGACAGGACCAGCTCCATAGGGAATAATGGGTTTACTCCAGCCTGAGGGGGGAGAATTCTTTTGAGATATAAAATTGTTTTAGAACAATTTAGTAAATAGGAGAAAACAGTGATATTGTTAAATATAGGCTGTTTCTCCTGCATTTACTGGTTGAAAAAGGTGTTTGACTTTACTGTATGTGTCCCTGTCAATCCTTTGTAAAAGAGGTAAATTTAAAGGTACAGGGAAACAAAAATTGCCAGTGAAATAGTGTGAAATTAATCGATAAAGATCGATAAAGTCAAAATAGTCTTAGTAATTATGGCTAATATGATCATGTATGCAATCAAATTAGAAACAATGAAATCTTTTCTTGTATTTTATTAGATTGTATTTATTAATTTATAGACAAATAAATACATTTATTTGTAGATTAAACTTGTTGTTTTTTTTAGT
>WMED01014755.1:0-13901 GCA_019650415.1 Pipa parva | reverse complement strand
AAGTGTGCACTGACACTCTCAGTAGTAAGTGTGCCCTGACACTCTGAGCAGTAAGTGTGCCCTGACACTCTGAGAAGTAAGTGTGGTCTGACACTCTGAGAAGTAAGTGTGCCCTGACACTCTGAGCAGTAAGTGTGCCCTGGCACTCTGAGAAGTAAGTGTGCCCTGACACTCTGAGAAGTGTGCACTGACACTCTCAGTAGTAAGTGTGCCCTGACACTTTGAGCAGTAAGTGTGCCCTGACACTGAGCAGTAAGTGTGCACTGACATTGAGCAGTAAGTGTGCACTGACACTGAGCAGTAAGTGTGCCAGGATACTCTCAGTAAACCGCACATGGTGTTGGCACGCTGCACAAATGCCAATGAAGCTTAAGAGAAACAGCAAATCCTACCAGAGCTGCCGGACTGACAAACAACAGACGCATGGATTAAAGCCAAACAATCCCCAGGCAGAATATAATATTATTACCAGTTAGTTCCCCTTTGCTCTCTCCGGTGATCCAATAAGGTAACTTCAACGACCGGGTAATGTATTTCTACCGAATCGTCCAGCGGGAGAATATCACACAGTGTGTTACAGTGAAACGACTGTCTCCTTCCCAGCGGTTTTCCCTGCTTACTATGCAGCGCCAGGCGGATCCACCGCCGCAGCACCCGTGCCTCTCAATCCAAAGCCGGGCGAGTGCTGAATGAGAAGGTCGTTCAAGTCCCCAGGTTTGCAGCTCCAGCGTTCACACGGCACAGCAGATTGGGAGCTACCACTGTGCTTCCAGGCCAGGGAGAAGACAAGCCAAGCCGCTGTGCTGCTGAGAGCCAAGCCGCTGTACTATCCGCTGCACTGCTGAGAGCCAAGCCACTGCACTGCTGATCCGCTTCAGCACCCCGGACAGCTCCTTCCCCGGACAGCTCCTTCCCTGGACAGCTCCTTGTGTGTTCCAATCATTCACCACTTGTTTTCTACATCTCTGATAATATTCTCCCCCCACCTCCCCGCATTGATGCATCCACTGTACCACTGACATTTATATACATCAGGAGGGATTAAAAAAATAAATAAGGCAACCATAATAAATAATATCACAAACCACTTGAATAAACAAATAAAAAAGGAGGAGTCTTTAACTTACTACTGTAATATAGAAACATCCAAATGCTGCTTATTTTCAGTGAACAATCACTGACATACCTTTGGCATTTTTTTTTTTTTCATTTCCATAAAGGTTGCAGACTCTTTCTGTAAAACCTTCCTGCTAATTCACAGATGATTAAAAAGGCATTTGTGATATGAACTTCCAATTTTTTTTTTTTTTTTTTTATATAAATGTGTGTGTATCCCAGGAACCTAGAATACCTCTTATAGAGTATATCACATGAATCTAATTAATATGATCTTTTGAAACTTGCTTCACTTTTTTCCCAGTACATTTTGATGAGCTCATTTAATAAGGGAGACGTGGACTGGTTTTTGTATTTTCCCTTTAAAGACTAAACTCCTGTTATGCAGATGTAGTAGGGGCTGATTTTGTTAAATACTTTAAAGCCAGCATTCTCTCATTTACATAACACATTATGATATGCCTATTAATTAACAGTAGTTTCTTCACACATGTAAATGCTGTTTCCTTCTTTGTTATGTTGAAACGTTTTAAGGACGAGGCCAGCATTGGATAAATAGAAATGTTAAAGATTGAAATGAAGTTTGTAAATAAATGATCAAAGGGTGACATTTCTAAAGGTAATTTGGACCTATTTGACTGGCGTCATCCATTTTGCTGCTATTAGCTGATTTCAGTGTGATTTTGCTGTTATTTTTTTGTTTGTCGCATTTTTAAATTTTGCTGATTTATATAGGGTCAAAAAAAAAATTGGCAATATCAAAATTGATCAATAATGTGAAATATTGATGTGTTTAAAACCAGCCCAATTTGCATTGTTTTCAACAGAGTTCCCTTCCTTTTTCAATCGATATCGAAAACTCGCAAGACCTTCAATGGGAATAAAGGGCTTCCACCACCCTCAATCTGATGATCATTTTTCAGCACTAAAAAAAGATCTTAAGAGGCTTTATATAAATATCAATATTGGGAATATCAATATTTTAGTGCTAGCTAACTTGATTTTACCAGCGGTATAAGGGTCAGTTTTTCGACTTTTATAAATAACCCCAAGCATATCCCTGCAAAATTAGCATTGCCTTTAAAAAAAAAAAATGTAAAAAATACTATTTTATTTTGAAATAGTAGACATGTTTTATATGGATGCGTTAATATGAACTACTCTATATAAATTAAAAATATAGTTATTATTTAGTTCTACTTTTCACTATGTGTGCATATTAATCTCAAACAAATACCAGAAAAATATATTTTAGTAGTTACTTCAGGCCAATATAACCTCTTGACTTTAGAGTCCAATTATCTGTGAAGCTGTCAAAGGCACCAGAGAACACATTAGGAATGTTCAAGGATACAGTGGATTCCTTAGTTATATATTTGAATGGACAAATAGACTAATTATGCATGTCTTGTGATCACCGCCCACCACACACACACACACACACACACAAGTTCATTGTAACTTAAGTCATACATTATTAGTTCTTAATTTTCTGCATTGTTTCAGTAGGGAATATGAGTTTTTACAACTTTTTTTTCATACCTAACTACTTTTCAACTGAATCACATGATTATTTTTGTTATTACTGTGATTATGATTAGCTATTATATTTATTGCACAACACATAATGAAGAGGCTGTAGAACTAGGAAAATATATTAAGTAAAACAGTTATACTAATACAGAATTCAGCAACAGAAAGAATAATTGGACCCTACTTATCTAGAGTTTATGTATGAAAAAGGGAATTTGGGGTAGATATCCTGCTTTTTAGTTTTATTTGCCTTTCTCTGGATTATTGTAAAGAACCCATAGAATGGAATTATGTATATTTTCATTGGCACAGACTGTAACTAAAAGGGTCAAGTGCTGTCGGTAAACAATCAAAAGTAGACTACAATGTAGAGCAGTCTGACTTACTGTGCAGCAAGGTTCCACCAGCTCTCCAATCCAAGATACAAGCAGCACATCCTTATAGAAAAACCCAGCCATGCAGCAAGTAATTGCAAAATGTATTGATCAATTGTATGCTGCCTTAATAAATGGGCAGTTAGTCGCTGCTATTGCACGTAGTTACTGTATAGTTTGGTGTTTCTATGGGGATGATCAAGTGCTTGTTGTGTCAGTGGCATAAACAGTTTTTGTCCACAAGTGTAAAATATGTCAGACGCTTCATCTTTCCATCAGTTTTGCAGTTAGTTATTTTAAGGGCATATATGTATGTTACACTGCTTAATTACATGATAAAGTGTCTAGGTAATGGTGCATAGTATTTCAGTTACCTCTCCAAGTTCTACCTACTAAGGCAAATTGCACCAAAATAAAAAAAATAGGAATCAATGACATCAAAAAATGTTATCAAATGGTACATTTACAAAATAATCTGACCATGTATGGCACTTGATACCTAGTATACAAAGTCTGTTGGCAACCCATAACATGATCTATAGGTAACGGATATCAAAAGCCTTTAATGATCATTTGTTTGATGTTATACATTTAAAAAAATACATGTCAAGATTATTAACCAAATAGTAAAATACTGAGTAAAACAGACATGGAAAGGGTTTTAGAAATGTTAGTTGACAATAAACTTAATTGTAGCAACTGGTGCCAGGCAGCAGCTCTCAAGGGAAATAGGAACATGGGGGAGACATAGATGCACATTATGATAATATAGTTTTACCACAAATAACTTGTTATACTATATATGGAATATTGTGTACTGTTTTGGGCACCAGTGCACAGAAAAGATATGGTAGAACTTAAGTGGGTTTAAAGAGACAACTAGAGTAATACATGTAAAGGCCAGACTACAGTACCTAGAAAGGTTAGCAAAACTGGAGTTATTTGATTTTAAAAAAAGAGATTTTCTACTCTTTTGCCCACTGATTTGCGCCTATGGATAGTTAAGCTACAGCCTCTTCATTGCTTTAACCGTTCCCGTTATGTATAAAGTTATGTCTATTCTTAGAGAACATTTCCTCATCATGTGTACAACTGTTCTGCCTAGGGAAATCTTTAATCCAGGGACCAGATTTCAGATAATTATACCTTCAGTGGAAAGCAAGTTCTTGGCCAAATGGCAAAGAACAGAGAAAACTATGGAACAATCTGGTGAACTAAATTATTAAGTACACTGACTCGGGCAGATAAAATCATACCGGATGTATCATGTGAACCCAATAAAGCCTAAATAAGGGACCCTAAATCACTACAAAGCTCTGAGCCTGCCAAATAATACTCACATGGAAATTTAAGAGGAAAAAGAGTTTTCACAATGAAAAGTATTTTCAGACTTAACTGCCAAGATGAATGTCATATAGCATGGTATCATTACTAAGTTCTCTGTCAGGTTAAAATCAAAACTCCCACAAAATCAAGGCTCCCAGATTAGCTATATATAGTGAGCTCCAAAAATGTGTTTAAAATAGTGGTAATAAAGGAATTACAAGATGAATGGACCACTATGACAATACCTGAAAGTAACATTTCCCCAAATATTCCTTTATACTCCTCATAAGAACTAGCAGGGAATACAGACCCCAGGGCATACAGTTACCTCTAGGTGCCCCTTTTATTTGTTTCCTCACTGTGTTTCACTCTTTAATCCAATCTAGCCATGAATGTTCTAGACAGATTTATCTTGGCTACCTTACCTGTTAAACCACACAAGCTGCAGAACCAGACTAAGTAAATATCATTAGAGGGTGGCACACACAAATATTAGTCTAAACAGTATAAAACATTTGAAATAAAATAAATAAAGCTTTGGGTGTTCTGGATATGTAATTTATTTAAGAATATAACAAAATATTCTTCAGGCATATTGTTCATATAAATTATTGCCTTAATTTTTCTTTTTTTCTTTTGGTTGTTTTGCTTTAGCAGATATATACAAATTCTAAAATGAGTCTCATTGACAAAATAGAGAACACATTCTTGAAATCAATATTTCAAGGAAAGTAAATAAAATGGCAAGAGCTCAAATATTGCCTCCCCTCTGGTTCTGGAATTGTGCAAACATCTTCAGAATTGCTTGACATGAGTTATCACTAGAATAACAAAATAATCATTTTCATGATGCTACGGGGAGCATTTTGTACTTTTAAGTCTGGTCAATTTATTATACTTGAAACTGTATAGTTTTAGATGAAATGTTTTATTTAATGTCACTACATTAAAAATAAAACATTTACTGTGCATTTGCTAAGGATTTTACATAAGATTTTGTTTTTGAGTTTTATAAAAAAAAACCTGGAGTAGAGAAGTGAAGAAGAGGACACATTGATATTATGGGTTTGCATTAAAACTGTTGGTTTTTTTGTTTTGTTTTTTTTTGAAAAGCACTTTAATTAAAGATTTTTTTCTTTTTTCACATTTTTTTTTTTTTTGTAAGTAGTTAGTTAGAATTAGTAAAAAAATGTACTTACCCCCTGCCTGGAGGGTATTGAAAAGAAGGACCTCTCCTGTGTGGATTAGAGATGCTTGGTGGTGGACCATAGGTGACCAAAACTCACTGAAATAATGCAACCCTGGAAAGAAGATGATGCTTACTCACTGAACTACTTTGTTGGGTGCTTAAGGATGCCCTCCCATGAACTATGACATGGGTAAACAAAAGATTGAGGGCTATGCAGGCAACATAGGAGTCATATCAGAAGAAAAGACAATGAGCAGGTAATTATACATATTTTATATTTTATTCTTTTCTTACAGGTTGGGAACACTTTGGTAAGTACTCTTTTCCTAATACTTAAATACTGTAGATCCCAACAAAGACCTTTTATCATCCATGCAAGAAGAGGGTGAGGAAGGCACCGGGGTATTTTTTAGGTTTTAATTTAGCACCCCTACTCTTATTCCTATTAACCATCATTTCCATTTCAGACTCCCTTCACTACCAGGGTTTTGTGGGGTAAGGAGGGGTCAGCTTACTTACTCTTTGATACAAACTCAGCTAAGGGATGTTGAATGAACATCTTTTTACCTCAATGGATTAAAATAAGGTAGAGGAAAGAGAAATGAGTTCTATGTACCCCCTGAGAGACAATTTTCCATACTGCTCTAAGTGGTGGAATATAGAACAAAGGACCTCTGTGTACTAATGTGGCTTTTCCCCACTACTCCACTGAGCAATTGGTGTAGGGGAAAGGGGGGTAATCTGACAGAACCCTCCCAGTCATATGCCCCCACCTAAATTATCCTATGGACCTTCATACATACTTTTTAAAATTAGATTAATTATTAAGTTTTTTTTTTCAGAATGCTAATTTTTTGATGTTTGTAAACTGTCTGTATAACTTTCTGCTGGTTTGTCTTTAGCGATACATTGTTGGTGGTTTTGCTTATTAAGCTTTATGCTGCTTTCTTAAAGGAATACTCAGAAAATAATAAAAAATATATTTATGTATGCTAATTACAACATGATATTAAATACAATTTTTTTATCAATTTTTTTTTTTAAAAAGTTACAATTCTGACCTGTAAAGAAGTGCTATATAAGTTGCATACTCCATCTTCAGACTCTTCCGGTGACTCTATGGCATTCCAAATCAACAGATCCATCTCAGGAAAGCAGGAGTGCTTTATACACCTAAAACATTGTGCCTTTTTGAAACCCAATAATTGGGTATATATCTTTAGCACTACGAGTTATTTTTCTGGTGCCCATCAGAGGCCTTTTTCTGCATAATAGAGTTCCTGAATGTGCTCGAGTTATTTTGTTTTGTTTTTTTGTTATTTCTTGGACCTGGTTTGATAAAAAAAAATTTAAAACAAAAATTATCAGTTATGCTAGAGGTTAATATATTAAAGAGAACAAAGTGCACCCAGGTTGAAAAACCAACCAATAAGACTTTTACGTTTATAAATCAATCTGCCAAAGAATGGTAGAAGTTTACTGATAAGCAGTTTCTATTGGTTCCTGGACTGTGCCTTTGTTTCTGCTAAGCAAAATCAGTTTATCAGTGTACATTAACAACACATACAGATACAATAGTTTACCTAGGTTCAATTACATCAGCATGAGAACTGGACCTCTTTGTTACTTCGGAGTTAGACGTTCTTGCAAATTAATATGAAATGGTTGATCAATCTGTTAACAGAATTAAAGTATTTATAGTTTATTTACTAAACACATAAAGATGTAGCTCATCTGACATTATAGAAATAAATATCAATATATCAATATCAAGAAAATACATAGCAAGAGGCTTTATTTTATGTCTGGTCCAACCAAATTTTTTTTAACTTTTCATTTAAAAGGATTTGGGAATTTTAGTTGACTATAAACTTAACTGTAGCAACCAGTGTCAAGCAGCAGTTGCCAAAGCAAATAGGATCGTGGGTTGCATCAAAAGAGGCATAAAAGCACATGATGAAAACTTAATTATACAGCTTTACTAAGCATTGGACAGACCCCACATGGAATATTGTTTGCAGTTTTGGGCACCAGTGCACAAGAAAGATGTAGATGAATTTCAAAATTGTCATACTGACTTAGAACATGCACTTCAGTGAATTAAACCAGCAGTGTGTTTTAATGTGAGCGTATGAACTGACATTGTGATCTAATCTTGTTTGTAAACTGGGGAACCACAATTATTTCCTTTTTGGGAAGCCCTTTGAAATACTTCCTTGGGCACATGACAACCATCTCAGGTAAGCATGCTGAAATTCAGTTCAGTTCATACTAATAAATTCCGAGGAGAAAATACAGTTTGTTCTTACCCCTGTGAGAATTACGACTCAATGATAACTTTAGTTCAATGCTTAAAGAAGAACTAAAGATTTATTATTTAGTCTACAAATGTTCAACCATAAGTAATGAGATTGCTGAACATGATTAAATGTAAAGTAAACCTATAAGGCTATATTGTGTCTTCAATAACTGTGTTGGGTTCTGTAGTCCAAAAATTAAATAAATCAATAGCCTTTCAGTATGGAGATTTTAAAGATTTTATAGTTATTTGGCTTTAAGGGGCAAAGAAGTCTAAACATCCATTTTAGCTTACAAACCCCTTTACAAAATGAGATAAATGAAACATACATTGTGCAAGATAGTTCTAATATTCATTCAGACCCAAGTTATGTAGCTTTTATAGGTTTTCCTATTTCATAGGTTACATTGGTATTAATGCTTTAAGTTGCATGGTAATCAGCCCAGTATTAAAGTAGTATACAGCATGGATTTGACATTATTACCAATTAGCAGTTCAGCTTGTACATATACACACATGCCTACATTACATGGAGACATATGAACAATGTAGTGTACAGGGTTATAGCGAAACCTATTCAGACCTGCGTTAGGTACAGTTTTGATTTTATGAACTGCATGTCATTCTCTTAAAATAAAAAAATCTCAAGTAAAAATGGACCAAACCATTACGACAATCAAGAATTCTTAAAAAGTAAATACACTGAACATGACTGGTTTAAATACATTTCTAATATACTACTAAAAAGTATGTACTGTCAATGCTAACATTACCTTTAAAGCAGGGATGTTAAACTCAAGCCCACTGGCCAAATCTAATTATATTTGAAGATACCAAATGTCTACAATCAAGACCCACAAGCTCCTCTGTTGACAATAATTAACGAACTCATGCTGCCATAACACCCCCCCCCCCCTTCCAGAAATGGCCCAGGTGGAAGACAGAAGCTTTCTAGAAAAGTGGGAAGCAGAATATTTGTTCACACATGCAAGGGACAGACCTGTTTGAAAAGGTTCATTTGTTATATCAAATGAGAATGGAAAAATTCCTCATTTGTAGACATTTTTTCAATAAACATCAAGGTTGGCCTGTGACTTTGTCCAAGTTTTTAATTCATTTATTTTTATTTATATATTTAAATTTGACACCTCTGCTTTAAAAGAAGGTGAATTATTTAGTAAATGTTATGCAGGTTTAAACAGATTTTGATAAATCCTTAGCACACTGCATATTTGTAAAGACAAATGGTAGTGTCTATGCAAGTATGAATGGGATATTCTAGACTGTACATGACAACATTATCATTCAAAGTGAGAGTCTTATAAAATATACACTCCACAAGTCTAAATAGTCTTCAGTATAAACCTGCACACTACATTTTTATGTGACCCCCCCCCCCAACAAGAGGGAATGTTAGGTGTGCATACTCTAACCAATTTATTTTACAGGTGTTAAATGAAATCTTTCCAGGTAGCTCCTAGAATATGGCCCCCAAGTACATGGGCCCACATTATATTTTGTGTCCACCTCCAGCTAGTGAATTGCCTGATGGTCTTATCCCATAGGAGGATGGCCTCCCACCAATTATTATAAGTGGGCTGCCCTGTATACCATGATCTGTTCCTCCTCCACCCCTGCCCATGTGGGCTGTAGGGGAAAGGAGGAGGCCAGATAACTTTCCTGAGCAGGGATCAAAGTTAGATTTATTAGAGAGTTGTTACTTGATTTTCTAATCAACCTATATTCTCCCTGTTGCTAAAAAGTGCTGAGCATGTGTATGGGTTCTGTTTCCAGGAAAATAGCTTAACAAGATAAAAATCATGTCTAGTTCCAGGGGTGGCTTAACAGACAGCAGTAACCACTGTTGTTGGACTGGTGCACCACCTTGCTGAAACACTAAAGTGATACTGTCCTCCATGTTTTTTTCTATTCTAGAGAACTTTGTAAGTTATCTGTAAGTCTATTACCATATCTTTTTGAAATGTGTCCATGTTATTATGTTGCAACCGAGTGATATAGTTCATTCATCTAAATTAGTTGATCATGTTTAAAAATATTTGCTCCATGGGATTCAATTTAAAATAACTGAGCTTCCAAACATCTAGCAGCCATAAGCTGACATACATTATTTTAGCATTGTAGCAGACTGTGAAAGAATGTCACTGATTTTGTGTAAAATGGTGTATTGTGAAGTGGTTGTGATGTGTATTATTATTATTATTATTTATTCATTCTTCTATAGCGCTACTACTTTTTACACAGTGCTTTACAGAGATTCATCATTCAATTCAGTCCTTGCCCCATGGAGCTTACAATCTAGTTTTCCTATTTTGTCACAAACACTCAGATGTATGTTTTTGGATTGTGGGAGGAAACCAGGGTGCCTGGAGGAAGCCCATGCAGGTGCAGGGAGAGCATACAAGCTCCAGGCAGATGAAGTCCAGGGTAGAGTTGAAAGCAGAACCTCAGTGCTACAAGGCAGTGGTGCTAACTGCTGAGCCTGCTGGTATATTATTTGATTTTCTGGATGATGTTGTGTGCAGCATACTGGAATAGCATAGAGAAAGCAGCAGCCAGTTCTGATTTATTTATACCAGTTGGTATGCTGGTGAGGAGAGTGCCAGTAATTTAAAGCACTGCACATATGTGGTTTGTGTGGTCCAGTCAGGCCTCAAGTGTAAGGTCAGTTAACAAGCAGTGAGAGGTTTGACTCAATAATAAAAGTGAATGTAAAAGTGTATTTTGTATCTGCGCAAATAAGCACCAATCAGTGTGAAGCATGGTAAAAGTTTGTCCAACTGCATATTTCCAAGTCAAAAAGGAGGTGTGTGAACTTCACAAACAACCACCATGACATAACAGCCAATTAAAGAGAGGTTTTTGTCTATGAAAGACAAGCAGTGTGTGACAGCCCGTTGGGCCCTGGTTAAAACATACTACCTGCTCCCCAATCATTTGACTAGTTCCCCACAGCTCATATTGAATTCTATGGGTGAAATTTAATAAATTTGGAAAAGCCCGATTTCAGTTTTCCAAGTTTATTCCTGCAAGATCTCGGAAGTTTTGATATTTTTTTCGATCGATATTTACTGACAGAAACTTTGCGATCTAATTTATCGATGGGAAAGTAGCCATACTATAAGTACAAACTCAATCAAAAAGTTTCTGTTGGTAAATATCGATCAAAAAAAATCTCCAGATATTTACCACAAGAAACTTTCCGAGATCTCACGGCAATAAAAGTGAAATCGAGCTTTTCCAAGTTTATGAAATTTTGCCCTATGAATTCTGTTGAATCAAATACAAAATTTGGGGAAGGGATTCTACTTTTGTTTTTGTGAGAATTTACCATCAGTTGTGTTTTGTGAATCTATGCAAGTTATTCATGCTTTGTTTTATATATATCTATAGAAATATTGACAAATATGTAATTTTATCATATCCAACTAAAGAAATTAGGTTCCGCTGCTCTCCAAATATAGGAAAAAAAGTTAACAAAGGAAATAAGGGTTTCTTTTGTAATCTTATAAACTATTCTCTCCACCAGAACCAATTCAAAATCAGTCAATTCTATAAAAAAAAAAAAAAAATACATCTTTCTGAAACATGGGCTATTATTACCAGAGACAAAACCCAATAAAACATTGGATAGTTATCACATTTAATTAATTATATCAGCAGCAGCCTAAAATTAGTGCACAAATGAAGATCTATCCTAGTCCAGCTGCTTTTAAACAATACAAAATTAAACCTAATATGTATTCCACATCTTGATAGAAGCATCATTAAATTGGAAAAACCATGTAAATGCCTTCTTTTCTTATCAGTGAAAGCTTTATAGACTTGCTGCCAATTGGAACATATAGAAATACTACTAAACCGGAGTTTGCAACAAGATTCTCATCTAACAACATAGTTACCAGTTGTCACTAACTTTGTGGGATATGTCTTATCTTTCAGCATTTATCTATGACATTATATGATTCCTGGGGACTTTTAATGGCATCCACAATGTAAGTATGTATATTTTTATTTCTAAAGTGCCACAAGGTTACGCAATACAACAATTCAGTTATAATAATGATAAGGGAAGTGTTTAACAAAGAACAAGTGAAGTAAATTACAAACATATCATCAAGAAAATACATCTCTCTAAGTGCCAGGCCATGATTGAAACAAGAGGATGGAGGTCCCTGCCCCATAGAGCTTACAATCTAAGTAGGAGGACATAAACAGATAGGAGGGTAACAAGTGCAGTAGCATAAAGTGACAGTTCATTTGGCTATAGGTGCCAATTAAATAGGAAAATAAATAAAAAAAATAGACATTTTTAGAATAAATAGCTGCTTAAGGATAAAATATTAATATGAAAACGAGTGCCAGTGTTCTAAAAGTTAAGATTTTAATTTAGATTTGAAAATATTGATGAATTGCTCTTGGCAGAGGTAGCGGGGTAAAGAATTACAAAGATAAGGCACAGCAAGAGAGAAGGGTTTAAGATGACAATAGGCAGTCTTAGTGAGGGGGTTATACATTGTATATATATATATATATATATATATATATATATATATATATATATATATATATATATACATTTTTAATTGGTTTGAAATTAATTTCCAATATGTATATTAATCAGCTGTTGGTAGGACATACTGTAGATTTCCTAGGTATAACCATATCTGCTTTGGTCTATTGGTGTTATTCGGCTGGGCATGTCAAGGGCAAAGTCAGGCATCAGGGTTTTTTTCAAATAATAAACACACTGAGTTTTTTTTACAAAGTGAATTGATACTTCCAACCGAAAGCTTTTGAAGATGTGGCCTTTACCCTTTACCTACAAAGCAAAGAACTACTTTTAGTTTTTAACTTGTTTATTTCCTACTACATGCACACATACATGTATGTAAAATTCGGCAGAAGTGCTTCCACTGCAAAGACTTCAGCGAACAGCTCGCTATGGCTCCAATCTGTGTACATTCATCACTGCCTCCTAACAGCATGCATGACACTGACATCAAAAACTAGAGCTAGAAAGTCACTTAAGGGTATAATGCAGTGATTGAAGCAAGAACACTATCAGTACATAGGGTCTGTAATATACAGAGTATTACTACAAAAAAACACAAAAAGAGACCACATAACCCTGGCTTATAACACAAATATATTACTTGCAAAAAACAAAACAAAAAATGAAAAAATCGAAGAAAAAATAAGACGAAAATAATCAAAAATAGTCCAAAATAAATATTATAAAGTCCACTTATAGTGAGTGCTGCTCTTCCTTTAAGGGTGTGCCTTTAAAGCTCAACAACTGGATGATGACCAGAAAGAAACTGTAAGAAAGAGCGCACAAAAAGGCCACAAATAGTGCCTTATCAATTTATCAAGGGAGATAAACGGTGCTGAGATACCAAAATCACCATCTATAGTGAAATGTGGTGTGACAAAAAGATTATATATGGAAAGTCTCCAAAAAATGTGAACAAAAGGTAAAACACACCTATTCCACTAGTGTATAAGGGGGCTCATCAGATTCTAAAGCTTACACTAATGTGCACTAATGATCACATCCCCATGTAGCTGCATTGTATGGTGTTAAAGATCCCATATAATATTTGGTAAACAATATTATCAATAGCTTCCAGGATTCAATAGAGTTTGCTTTCTTTAATTCCTTAAATTCCTTGGATTACCAAAATCTTGCACTGTCTTTAACTGCCAACACTGATAATATTCACAAACAGAAAAAGAAGGTAAAGCCATTTTTTGTGTGCAAGGGAAACTTGGTAGCTCTTAGTAGCTCCGCACTTGCTCAAAAAATTGGTTTTACCTTCTTTTTTCCATTTGTGAACATCTAGCAGAATACAAGTAAACTTACTGTAGGTGCAGTGAATTTTAACACATAATTATATTCAATGTGAAAACTTTTAATATTTTTAACTTGTCAGAACAGATATGGCTCCAGGTTATACCAACTATTATATCTTTAAATGTTAAAGAGAACATCAACATTCAAATGCTACTTTTAATAAATTAGGATTATTCTATCAAATATATT
>WMED01014754.1:0-13902 GCA_019650415.1 Pipa parva | reverse complement strand
GTGACGTGGATCAAAATTGGATAATGGTGATTATTTAATGTGCAGTATTGTGTGATGTGTTTGATGTTATTGTACACATCCTCTTTCCAGCGAAATACCATTACATCAACTCATTCTAAAGGCAGCTTATGGCAGACTGACCTTGGAGGATTGCAAGCAGGAGGATTGTTCACTCCATACAGGTTCCTTAATACACACACAAAGAACCAACTGACTTTGGACTTTTTACTTATAATCACCAAAATTTATTGTGTTTTATTTTGACATTTCTTTTAGGCGCTAGACTTTGGATCTATATTCCCAATCCCAAGTTGAATGCGACGGCTTTCCTTACTGCTTCGGGTCTTGTCGGCTGTATTTGGCAGCTGCTGGCAAGACCCGAACATCTAAGGAGTGCCGTCTCATTCAGCTTACCCCATCAGAGGAGGTGCTTCGCTGGAACACTGTTGGAGGTGAGTGGAGGGCACTGGGCAAGGGGGAGGGCAGCGTGGGGCAGGGGGTGCGTGAGGCTGGTGGGAGGAATTTGGCCCAGGGCGCTAATAGGGCCAGGACGGCCCCTGCTTTGGGGGATTGATGAATATTTACAAATTCACTTTCTTTTAAGATTTTTCTTTTTTTTTAAAGTTATGAGCCAACACAACTTACAATTTTTTCTAAGAATGTAAATTGCTACAGTAATTGAATGTGGTGTATTGGGAAATGATGTATACAGTATATGCCTTATCTTGTATGTCTATTACTGATTGATGTCCCTTTAGGCTGGCTCCTTCTGTGTGACCATGATCTTTGCACTTAAGGCATGATGCACTTTGTAAATGTCAGTTGTTATTATGTCTAGGTTTTCTCCACAACCATAATAAATCCTTTTGAATAGCATTCATCTGCTTGTGCTGTAAATTCATGTAAGCTTCTTCATGGACAGCTGGTATTCCTGTATTGCTTAAAAAGACTTTTTTTTATATCATTAACTCCTCTGGAGCTGGAGAATGAGTTTCAGTTATATATTTATAAGTTTAATGATGGGTCAATATAAGTATTCTTTCTACTCTCCCCAAGAAATGTAAGATTTGTAAGGCTGGAATATGCATTATGGGATGTGTCATGGGATTATTTCTTAGCTGTCTTAAGGGAGTTGGAGGTTTAATTAGAGCTTTACCTTTAGTGTAACCTGTATAATGCAAAATGAACCTCCTAATTTGCCACCTTAATTTTGCAAAGCCAAACTGTGAGTCAATTTGTCACATTTGAGAAAGTAATGATCTTTGAAAAGTTGGAGAAGTGCTAAATTCTTCCAAATTTGCACATGTACTTGATAATATGCACTTTGATAAATATGCCCCTAAGGGGGGAATTCACCATTGAGCGAAGTGAGCTCCGAATCCTTTGGCTCACTTCGCACATGGTGTTATGCATTCGCTGATGTCCTGCATGCAGACATGAGCGAGCGCTTTAAAATGATTCCAGGCTCGGCGAGGCAACTCTTTTGGTCTCGCCGAGACTGGAATTCCTTTAATGCGCTCGCTGATGTCCGTGTGCAGGACATCAGCGAACGCATAACACCATGTGCGAAGTGAGCCAAAGGATTCGGAGCTCACTTCGCTCAATGGTGAATTCCCCCCTTAAGAGTCTGGAACAGATAAAATGTACCCTTTCATGTGACCAGTACTGGGCAAATAAAAAGTATACTTTCATCCATATAATTATCTTTTAAACACACATATTTGAAATCTGTAATTTGTGTCTAGTTGTTTATGCAATATTGAGATGCCAGTGTTTATTTAAAGGATATTGCTTTTTCATTTGTATTAGTCAAATTTGATCAACTGGTTACAATTTCTGAATAACTGCTATTATTTGGTTTAATTTTGCTCAATATGCAAGCAAGATATACTTTTGTGGGGTAATAAGTCCAATGATATTCCATATAATATCTGTGTGCAAGCATGACATTATACATACATTGATAATAGAGACCATAGAGATAAAGGGGATTATTCTCTAAAGTCCGAATTCGACTGTTGAATTCTCAAACAGCGGATTCCCATAGCAAATCCATGACTGCGACAATTCTACCATTGTAAAGTCACGATTGCGACAATTTTAAAGCTGCGACTGTGACAATATTTCCATAGTAAAGTTGCGATTGTGACAATATTCTCATTATAAAGATGCGACTGTGACAGTAGCAGTCTATTGCAACTGTCTTTAGCTGGCGAATTCACACCTATACGTGAAAGTTCAGACTTTAGAGAATAACCCCCTATGTTGTTGGCCTAATTAGAAACTGGAGCCAAATAGTTCGAAATAAGGATAGAAAGAGGAAGGAATCCCCTCATAATTCCAAGTATAGATATAGTACACAGGAATTTAACAGGTGGGATTAATTTAATCATATAAGTAAAAAAAGAAGAATTGGAATTATTAAACAATTAAAAAAGAGGATTAGCAGATAAACATAATTTAGAACACAAAGTAAGATATATTAGAAATATTACCTTTAAAAAATTATTTTGTTCTCTTCAAACATTTCAAAAATGTTTTAACCCAAACAAAATATCTGCATTGGGACAAAACAGTATCTTGTCCAGTCACTACATTGAAGGTTTGAATGTGACTGGTGCTTCGGGTTAAGAGATGACATCCCAACTCCAATCATATAAACCCTTGAATGTTCTAATATTCAGTAGATAAGTGGGGTAGATCAAATATTAGTATGTTTATGTAAATGAAGTACAGTGCTATTCTATTTTGCATAGATCATACAGTATATGGTCAGCTGAGATTTTACTTATTATTTACTTTGATTTACTCAGTAGGAATAAATTACCATAAGACCATTCTAAGGCCATTAGTATTGATCTAAAACCTAATTTTCACAAACTCTCAGAAAAATGTGGTCACAGATTTCCATGGATGTGTCTCACTGTGGTTTAATGAACCAAGATTTATCTCTAATTAGAACTTCTTTCTGCCACGACTTATCCCTGCTGATATATTCCTAAAGTCATGTGTTTATTAACATTCAGTCATTTTACTAAGATTTATCGGCAAAGAAAGTAATTCACCCACCTGAATAACAATTTAATAGATAATCAATCTTTTTCCCATAAAGAACTTGATTTTTTTTTTTTTTAGTCTGTTGGATCTTGGTTACCTAGGTAATCATGTTCTGCATTTTCAATCATAGCTCAAAATGTATGTGTTACATAAAGAAAACTGTATCATTCAACAGTTCTCAACATTCTCACTAAAAATTGGAATAATACTGTGTAACAAACAAGACTTTTTCTACAAAGTGGTATGTGAGTTACATTTTTAAAGGTGATGCAACACCTACACAAATCAGCCTAGGGTTATCACTGATAAAAAAAAAATCACCTGTTTAAGTAATACAACAAGAATAGAAGTCCAAAGACTGGATCAGAAAAAATACCTATTTGTTGTGGTTAGCAAAGAGTGATGCTGTATGCAGTTGTTTCCAAACAGTGCTCTAAATGGTGATGATGGCTTCATTCTGCAAGATTTGCATGGGAAGTAACAAAATGATTGGTGTTCCCTAAAAATGCATCATCAAAAAGAACTTGAACTTTAAAAACATGTTTCTTAGATACTTAAAGGGGAACTAAAACCCCCCAAAAAGTATTTTGACCTGAGCAGTGCTGAATTTACATGTAGTCATTTTGTACATCTCCCTCTTTGAAGAAGAATACTGTTATTTCTGCTTACCTGACATGAAACAATGCATGAAAAACCTGAAAGAAAAAAAGAGTGAAAACAGCACAATAGCGCCTTACCAAATAAACATGAAGAAGAAAGGGAAACTAAAAAACACCAATAGAAAAAATGTTATTTAGTTTATGATTCAATGATCGCAATGATTAGTGATAAAGGGCAAACAAATAGTTATAAATTCACAGAAGATATGCAAAGTCATAGTAAGAATCATTGCAGTGTTTTTTTTTAGTAAGAACCACCCATTTTGCCATTAGTGGTGGTAACATGGAAAAAATATTGTTAGTGTTCACTGATTTGTAAATTCATTGACAACCCCTTTTTGTGAAAAATCAGCTTTTTACCTCCATCAAATGGCCATTTTCTCATTAATGCAGTCATGTATTTAAACATACAGGCAAACATTCATGCTTAAAGAAAAAGCCATAGGAATGAAATGTAGCATGCAAGCAGGGGCGGTTCTGGCCCTATTGGTGCCCTGGGCGAACTGCCACTTGAAATCTCACCACCGCCCCCCGTCCCCCACGCCCCCCACTCACCTCCAACAGCGTTCCAGTCATGCACCTCCTCTAATGAGGTAAGTTGAATTCGACGGCGCTCCTTAGATGTTCGGGTCTTGCCGGCAGCTGCTGAATACAGCTGACAAGACCCGAAGCAGTCAAGGAGCACCGTCGCAATCAACTTACCTCATTAGGGGAGGTGCGTCGCTGGAACGCTGTTGGAGGTGAGTTTAGCAATGGGTGATGTGGGCGACAGTGCCCCTCAAATAGATTGTGCCCTGGGCAGTCGCCCACATCGCCCATCGGTAGAACCAGCCCTGCGTGCAAGACTGCGCAGTATAGATCTTGCCTTCAGGCATGTTTCATAAGTCTCCTTCCTCAATGGCAACTGAAGTCTAATATGATTTAAATTATAAGTGTTCTGAAAAATGTAGAAAACGAGTTAGCAGAAACTTTAGTAGTCTATTTTGAGTATTTTAAAAGGTGTTTTTTTTTTGTTTTTTTTTAGAGATTTGGATTGTAAGATACAGATTGTAAAGATTGTAAGGTTCTCAGCTTCCATAGAGTTACCAAATCTTTAAAACCAAACACCAGAGAAGACATATAAAATGTGACGTATGCCTTTAAATCATCACTGCTGTACACAATGTGGTGGAAAGACTATTTTTATAAGTTATCATTAAAAACACACCAAACCCTCTTTGTGTTTAAAGTTTATAATGTATTTATGTGAACAATAAAACTTACTTTGATAGTTGTAAACTCTTAGTAATATTGCAAAATGGTTTACATTGATAATATAGTAATAGTATCCATTCTTTCCTGTGGCATAATCTACACAGGCTATTTTGTTTTGCTCCATAGACAATAATGCCACAAAGGCAATAAAGCTACAAAACAGCTTGTATTTCCCTGGTCTACAGATGTTTTGTAAAATGCATGGAATTATAACTCTTCCAGTACCCTACAACTTCCAGTAGTCCCTGCAAATCTTCAAAAGCACCACGGCCGCACCTAACTTACATTCTATGTTCCATCCCAGACCTTACCTCAGGAGCTGGTTTATGAAGAAGACAGCCAAGACTGCTGCTTAGGGCCCAACTAATAGTATGAGCCCAGGCACAGCCTCCTGTCATAAAATGATATTTTCATTTATGCCGTTGGAGGAAGGATGGGCCCTAACCATTTATCTGCCTAGGGCCCAGCTGCCTTTCAATCATCTCTGCCCGGGAGGGAGAGGTTTACTACTTATTGATAACCAGTATTAAAATGGGTAAAGAAATCTATATAAGAAAGTACACAAAAAGAAAAGGGCAATAGTGCCCTACCAAAGGTAACCAGTTGTACCCTAATAATAGGCATGTGTTGTCACCATGTGTTTGTGCATATGATCTCAATTGTTTTTTAAACCCATTGTTATGCCTTCAGCAATGTTTTATATGTGTCTTAATCACATTTATATTCATTGTCTGTTGTTCCATAGTAAAGTATGGTAATGTCTCCCTCTAGTGGCCTTCCTATTCCCATAGAAAGCAGCCTAATCCTCAAATTAGTACTTTGCTATAGCTGCTTGAGAGCCACCGTACTTTTCCCATGTACCCTAGGGAGTCAGCCCTGTAAGGAGCTATATTGGCTATGTGTGGTGAAGAGACAACAGCTTTTTCACTCCATCCACATCCATCTGAGCCCGAGGCAGCATCGCTGTTTTATCCCAACCCGAATAATAACAGCTGAAATTGGACCCAGCTCGTCAGTGAGTTGTTCAGGGAGGAGTTTACCCGGCTGTCAAATTATGTACACAGCACTCATAAGGAGGACAGCACACCCATTAAAGCTGTTTTACACTATGGATATTTTTCTTTATATTTTTTTAACATTATGAGTGGCTTTGTACTACAAATCTCATTGGATTTCATTGTTGATTATCTCTGCTATCAAAGTGGTCTCACTACAGACCTTGCCTATTACTCAGACAAGTTGTTTGTGGCAAAGTTGGAAGCTTAATTTTAATCAGCATCTGGTGAGCCCCTATTACTAGAGATCTGTGTAACCCCACAACGATTTAGACGCATTTATTTTGGGATTTTGTTCATCTTTGCATTTTTTCATAATCTATATTGTGTGTATTGGTGATTGGACTATTGGTTCTATCTTACACCTTCAATAGGGCACTATTGCCCTTTTCTTTTTGTGCGCTGTCTTATACAGATGTCTTTGCTATTTGGACATTGGAAGAACACGACTTAGAAGAAGCAGCACTATATATTTTTTCCATTACCATTTGCTTTTTGTGGACTTTATTTGTTGGACTTCATTTGCACTTTTTATTTAATTCATAGCGCTACTTTATACTTTTCTAGTTTGAATTTAGTAAAATGGGTAATAGTAATAAAGATAGGCAATTAAAGATTCCTAAGATAAAAAAGAAAATGTTATTTTACAATATGCAACCAAGCAGTGGCAGTCGGTTTAGCATATTACATCAAGTTTCACAGTTTGATACTTTCACAGTAGATACTATATAGAATGTACCAGAATATAAGAAAATGGAAAATTATACGGAGATAAAAAATGCACACTCACACACACATTTACACTCTTGCACATGCACATATATTGGTACAAACATGCAGACACATACACAGTCACTGGTAATCTCTCTCCTGTCTTCCAAACCAGTGGTGGCCCTTCATAAAGTGGAGCCTCCTCTGCCTGCTCTGATATTGTGCACTGTTGCACTGCCAGCTGTGTGCCAGTGATGTCTCTACGGTAGGCCAGAGAATGGGGTCTTAGGGGAAGGGACCAATGCAGATGGGGTAGAGTAAAGGGGAAACATGATTGATGCAGGAGAATGGGCAGTAGCATAAGGTTCTTAGAAATGTGGACACTTATAACACCTGGATGGGCAACCATGGGGTTGGGGGATCAATCTTTGGACTATAAGAGACATCATTTTTTAAACTGTGTTTTTAATAAGTAACTGGCTGCCTAGTAGGCAACTGAATAGCTTTCTCTACTGGTGGTTGGCTAGTTGCTAACCCTATTGCCTTACTTAGAGTCACTGTAGGCAGGGAAGCTGTCAACTGTACCCTCCAGCCTGCCCTGTCCTTGCTAAACCAATAACAACAAGTGGCAATGCAGTCATGTAGGAGCCCTGATCAAATATGTCAGCCAATTGGAGAGGAGGATTTAAAATAATCTTCTACTGAATAAGTCAGTTATTGAAAGTATCATACATGACACCGTACAGTGGGTCTGGGTGGCACTAAGTAGAGGTGGCTGGCAATTGGATGGGAGTGGGTCACAACACGGTGTGGATTACAGAAGTAAGGTGCCTGTGTATTGATGGGCAGTGATTTATAGAGATGATATGGGTCACAGAGCTGCCCAGCAATTGGAGGATAATGGCTCATGGAATAGGAATTGTTGACAGCCCTATTTGTAAGGTACTGACATGTTTCTGGGAGATAGCTGCACTGCTGCAAGATAAAGGTACATCTGTTCACAATACTAAATTATGACATGTTTTTAATATATTGCTCCCCATATTAATGCCTCCCCCATACAGAAGTTCATAGCGGACCCTAGAGTGATTGCCTATGCTGCCACCCCCTAGTCCTGGTGTTTAGTTACATCAAAGGGACACATAGAAAACTAGTTGTACATGGGCTTCCAGACAGACTAGGACCTTTGATTAGCTTCTGCGCATGTTAAGTCACTGATCCTCGATGGTTGTAGCTGTCAAGGTATTGATGTCATTGCGCAATATGTATTAAGGCTTTACTTTCCCATTAAGGCCTGTTAGTAAAATATCAAGCAAAAAAAAAAAAACTGCAGGAAATCCAAAGCTCTCTATCCTCAAAGGGTTAATAGGCAAGACATCGCTGTCACAGCTTTAATTCAAAACTGTGGGCGACTGAAATGACTCCCACATGATTTCTGACATCTGTAATATTTATTTTTAGCACTTGGCAAATTAAATTAAAAGTGTTCTTAGGATGTTAAAACATCAAACAATTTTCCCATGTATTCATTAAAAACATAGTATTTAAAGGTCACGTTAAAAATGACAAATAATAAACCAAAATGTGTAAGCTTGGTATATTGTATACATGACAAGATACATTTGTTACGTTTGGCATTAAACAACTACAGGCAGATGATGACTAATTTACAAAATAAGAAAGCAGCCCTAGCACATAGCAAAGAAATCAACCATAAAGGTAATTCACTTAGCGCTTTTGTAAATTTATAAATATCCAGCCTTTCTTCCAAAGTGTTAGAAGATTACTAAAATACAAAAAATTAACTTTTTCCTTGGGCATCAATAGCAGCTCATTGTGAGTTATGTCTTATATTGCAGACAACTTGATTGTTACACTGCACTTTGGATAGTCTAAACAAAATGCAGAATATTGGTTTGCCTTTATAATAAAATAAGAATAATACAGTTGCTTGCAGTAGGGGGCAGTCATGAACTGCAGCTGAACAGCAATAGGCTGGCGTGCTTACAGATCACGTTTTAAACAGTTTTCATCTTTTTTGGTTTATTCAAGTGTTTTGAGGGCTGGGAATATTTCCCTATGTAACCTCCAAGGGGCTTAAATTGCAGGATTTGAAGTCACGGCCAGAGCGACACTCTAGAGACTGAAGTCTAAACAAAGACTGCAGCACAGTTCAAGAAATACATCCAAGCCTTGTCAAGAACTGAAGGAGAATATAAGGATTTGAACTAAATCAAGATAGATGGTGACATTCAAAATGGGATTTGATAAGTTACTGGGCAAGAGGGTGAACACCTCTTTTAAATTATCTAATGCAGATATCTCCAGAGTAAGGCAGATCTAAATTAAAAGAAGCTAAAACTTTAAAATGAAAAAAAAAAAAAATAAGTGCACATTTTAGAATCTTGAACTTTAAAAGAACATTAAAAAATGATTTAATACTGGGTACTGATACATGGTTCTGTTTCCTGCTAATACATAAAGGAATTACTGCTGATTTGCTTCTAATACTGGGTACTGATATATGGTTCTGTTTCCTGCTAATACAAATATGAATTACTACTGATTTGCTTCTAATACTGAGTACTGTTATATGGTTCTGTTTCCTGCTAATACAAATAGGAATTACTGTTGATGGGCTTCTAATACTGAGTACTGATATATGGCTCTTTTTCCTGCTAATACAAATAGGAATTACTGCTGATTTGCTTTTAATACTGGGTACTGATATATGGTTCGCTTTCCTGCTAATACAAATAAGAATTACTGCTGATTTGCTTCTAATAATGAGTACTGATATATGGTTCGGTTTCCTGCTAATACAAATAGGAATTACTGCTGATTTGCTTCTAATACTGGGTACTGATATATGGTTCTGTTTCCTGCTAATACAAGTAGGAATTACTGCTGATTTGCTTCTAATACTAAGTTCTGATATATGGTTTTGTTTCCTGCTAATACTAACAGAAATTACTGCTGATTTGCTTCTAATACTAGGTACTGATATTTGGTTCTGTTTCCTGCTAATACAAATATGAATTACTACTGATTTGCTTCTAATACTGAGTACTGATATATGGTTCTGTTTCCTGCTAATACAAATAGGAATTACTACTGATTTGCTTCTAATACTGAGTTCTGATATATGGTTCTGTTTCCTGCTAATACAAATAGGAATTACTGCTGATGGGCTTCTGAGCTTTCTATTGCTACTTTCTAGTGAAATAATCAAGATCAATCTGCTTAAATCTGCTTCTTCTTTAATGTAACCCTCCTAAGTTCTTAAAAAGGTGCCTTCCAATGTGACTGCATTCATTTACCTTCTGTGAGCAATTCTCTCTATAGCTACCACTTAAATTAAGCTCTAGGTTAAAGCTATGATTATGGAATTAATACTGCAGACTATGATTTGCCACCCCAGAATTTTGCCATGTAAGGTCAAGTGCTCACAACCCCTGGAACAACAAATGCATGCTTACAGTGCAAGAACTGTTTACAGGGTTATTTAGAGGTCAGTTTCATGTCAATCTGATATTTATATATGTTATATACATAAATTGAGCGAAATTTATGTATCAGAAAAGTTGTATTCGGTTTTCCAAGTTTAATAATCGCAATAACACCCTGAAGTTTCTAGAGGTAAGTATCTCGAGATATGCTTTGAGCGATACTTGCCATGAGAAATTTTTCTATTGAATATATCCATGGAAAGGTAGCTATACTGTATGGCTGCACTTTCCATGGATAAATTCAATAGAAAAAGTTTCTCATGGCAAGTATCTCAAGATTTGCTTCGATTGATACTTAACGCAAGACACTTCAGGGTGTTCTCGCGATTAAACTCAGAAAAGCCGAAATGACTTTTCCCAAGTTTAATAAATTTTGCCCAAATTTGTATTAATAAAAATATACATAAATATATAAGTAACTATTGTTTACAATTTGATTCATTTAACAAAGAAAATCCCTTTAGGATTATTTATTATTGTATCACATTTTAAATCAGCTGCGTGATAAGATATGCCAGTGTCTGTCTAGAAAGCAACAGTCCCAGTAAATTCTGATATACTGTTTAATCAGACACTGTTTAACCAAGCCTTCCGTTATATCCCATTATATATTTGTGGGTGGCAAAAATTCTGGCATTGTAATTTTGATTTGAAAAAACTGACATGCCCTCCTATGTACTCGGACTTTCGGCTATGTGAGGTGAGTGATCCATGATATAATAAGGTTTGACATTTACCATCATTTGATGTCATCAACTGCATTATTAAATATGGTCTATGTTTAAGATTCCTACTCTGTGTTTTGTCATCTGGGCATATGTGTTATTGGATATCCATGATCATTACATGAGTTCAGATTGGATTTTTTTAGGGCAATAATGAAATACCATGATATTTTTTCCTAGATCATTTGACTAATTATATTACCCAATCACCAGATTCTATTTTAATTTTGTCAGTAAATCAGATTGTTTACTTAAAATCATCTTCATTTCTGGACAATGAATGGTTTGACAATGGACGCTATACCATAGATATTGGTTTTGAAACACTTGCAAAGTTTTTCTCTGGAAATAGTACATTTTAGGCAAGTACTGAACTATATTTCAGTTACCTGAAAATGTCTCTTGTCTATTTTATTCATTTAAGCCTTTGTCTTTTTAAGTAAATACCAAGATGTCAGAGAAGTAGATTCCTGTGTATTCTACTTGCCCAAAGCTAAATTCATTTGCAACAGTTTAATCCAGGTGTAAAAGTAAGGGACATTTTTTTTTTGGTCGTTTTGATTAATCCTGATATGGAATCATACATCATAATTCCAAAATAAATCCTCAGCTGGCATTTTGTTAATGCCAAATACAAAACATTTTCATTATTAAAAAAATAAAAATGAGAAATGTTAATCGTGTATTTTTTTTGTTTTCCTACAGATTATTTTTTTACTTTTAATTATTTACTTTATTTTCAGCCTGCACTAGTAATAAGCTAATTCAAAATGTAATTGGCTTAAACGTTAAAACAACATGTATTAGTCTAAAAATAAAATCCATTATATACAGATATAATATACTTACTTCTTCATATCTGTTTAGCCACCTGTGCTTCCTAATTACACAGTAGTTGTAACTTGTTGTAAGTATCTTAAACTTTATGAAATGTAACTAATGACGTACTGTACTTATTTTTCATTACAGTTAAAAGCCAAGTTGCAGTAGATGTCTATGGCTCCTAGAAATGTTAGGAGAAACTTTACAACCTTTATTTTCCTACATTATTATTAGAGCAAGAGAAACACTTATCTCTACTGACTTCACTAATGTGTTTTCCCTATAATATGAAGCTTTGTGTGCCTCTTGAGTAGCTTGCTGGCAGTGGCATATCTACATGGGTTGCAGCAGTTGTGGTGGTGACCTGGTCCCATGCTCTAGGGAGTTTGACCACCACCACTGTGACCCCTGTAGTGTGCTGCGGGGAGAGGGGGTACCAGTGTGGATTGTGTACCAGCCCAAGAGAGGGGACCCAGTGCAGATCATGCACTGGATTGCCCTTCCTGAAGTTCCCTCCTGCTTTATTAGTTGGAGGCAATTTAGTTTCCCCACTTAGAAACCTAACAAAGTTGTTATTTAGAGAGTCCTACAACTAAATACAGCTGAAACCATTTTATATCAGTTCTATAACTGAACAGGTCACTCTATAACTAATGATAGAGCCATTAGCCCGTATGGGATGCTTCCTGACAGATTTATATTGACCCTTTTAAATGTTATTCTTAAATAATAGATCTTTCTTATTCTTCCTAACTTCAAGTCCTAATTTATACATACAGTGAACTTCTAAAGGTTTTAAAATAATGGATCATTTATATCAGAGGTGTTTCCCTCTAGACTCAATTTAAAGTTGATAAATTGCACCCAAGCAGAATTTATGATTTATGATTATATTCTATGATAATTTAAATATAATTTGAATTTGAGACTTCCTGATTCATATTCAAGAATATCATAATAAAATATTTTCCTCCTTTCTCCTCAATAGTTCCAAAATTTTGTATAGAGAAAAAAAAAGAGCTAAAACTCTCCATCCTGTGATGGATGAACATGTGATATGTTAGCCATGTTTGTTCTATTGTAGCCATTTTAGCTTTTGTTTCACCATTTTAAACTTTGTATCACCTTTTAGATGTAATTGTAATCTTGTCCCTGGAATTCCTGGAATTTAGAAGATAACGTTTTTGACCTGTGAGAGGGAGGAAAGAATAGGTGTCTGGCTTATCTATAGAATGGCCTTCTGAATACTTTCACAGAATTAAAAATAACATAGTTAGAATTTAATTAACCGGATGCCATAGTCTACTGTATATATGGATTTAATTCATTTTAATACTCTTCTAGCTAATATCCAATAGTTTTAGAGAATTATAATCTGTGCCATGTGAGACTGTTTTTTTCCTTGTTTCTAGTTTATGGATAAGGTGTATAAGTGGGCAGTTCGATGGCTCAGTGGTCAGCACTGCTTTGCGGTACTGGGTTCTGGGTTCAATTCCACCCTGGACTTCATTTGTATGGAGTTTGTATATTCTCCCTATACTTACGTGGGTTTCATCTGGGCACTCCAGTTTAATCCCACAATCCAAAAACATACATCTATGTGTGTGTGACTGAATAAGAAAGCTAGATTGTAAGTTCCATAGCGCAAGCACTGAAGTGAATGATGAATCACTGTAATGCGCTGTGTAATATAGTAGTGTTATATAAATACATACATACGTGTCTGCTGTCAATCAATAAAATAGACTTAGTTCCAAAAAGAAACAATTGTTTCTGTGTTTCTGTGTTTGATGTCACTGATTTGGATCTACACTGGGAACAACAAAACGGCCTGGTTTGCGATCACAATCTCCTATGATTATAGAGAACTCAGTAAGATAATTATTACACATTTTACCCCTTTTACCTAAACTGTTACAATATCTTCATGCAGCAAAAATCAACACTTCATTGGACTTTCGTGGGTCTCATAACTTAAAGTACAAGTCGGATACAAGTAGAAAACTTCATTTTGGACTTGATATAGTCACAATGAATAGCTCCTGACATTTACCAATACTTTATTTATTTATATAATACACAATATGTATAATATAAGAAATAAGGATAA
>WMED01014753.1:0-13902 GCA_019650415.1 Pipa parva | reverse complement strand
GTCGCGAAGCCAACAACTCATGCGAATTCGGACTTTGATGAATTCCCCCCTAAATCTCTGTAAAGCACTATAAACTAAAGTCAGCACTATATACATGAATAAATGCATACATATTATTTTTGATCTTCTGGTTTCCTTGCCACAACCTACATAATTAGTTTATCTTGTTATCACCTTGCAAATTGATGGGTTTTTTTATGAAAAATTACAACCTTCACTGTAGAATAAAAGCATGCAATTTGCTCATAAATATCAAATATATACAATTATTTATATACACTGTATGCAAATATTTAAAATTACAATCTGACCAAATTTCGGAACTAAAGCACACTACACTGCTGGTTTACACATGTTCTGCAAGAAGTCAATGCCCAGGACAACAGCTATCTCAGTAGGGGGTGGAGTTAAAATGCCACAAAGACTGCCATGTGCTTTTATTATATGAAATATTGCATGCAGAAGAAGCATAAATAATCATGGGTAAAGGAAAGTTTGTGGGTTTATTGTGTTGTTGGCATGTAGGATAACATGAACAAATGTGATTTAAGAGACTTTAGTTCTTCTTCAGCCCCTTTATTCCTTTATTCTGTTACCATTTCGAAAATATTAATGCAAGTAATTTTTTTCAATTAAAAAATTAAAAAAAAAATATTAAGGGCTGGATTTAATTTTTTTTCTACCCTGGGCCACTCTGCTTTCTAGTATTGTCATAATAGAAAGTGTAAACAAATGTGACCTGTAAAGTAATAATTACATTATTAGCCTGGCCAGTGATGAAAATGTTTCAGGCCATACAGTAATTTGTTGAGTAAAGAAAATATCAGATGGCAAGTTGGTATCTTGTTTACAAAAGCATTAAAAGACACAATTCATTTTATAAAATTCTGCATATATTTCTACTCATCCATGGATTTGCACATGCTTAATAAATTTCCAATCCGGATCACCTTTGTTACAAGTTTATATGTTAGAATGTTGCCGTTAGCTACAAAATTAGGTGTGAGGTTTTATAGCAGATGGGAAAAGGAATGGTGGAAAGCAGGCCTTATCTCCTGTCACATGTGGTCTCTCTGCCCATTGGGAGGTTTATTGAGCAATGCTAAACCTATTGATGTAACAATGAAGCTAACGCATTCAGTACTGTGTCTCATGTCTTTAATACATTGAATTGTGTATCGCTGATATTTCTGTGGTTGCTGAGAGAATATCTGCAGCTGGTGTGTTTATTCTGTAAAATACAAGTTCCTAACACTTTCTGAGATATGAAGTCTGTGACATCTTAAATGGTAAAGCAGTTGTTAAATAAGGAGATGCCATGCTTCACTGCATCATCGTTATTCTACTTGTACATTATAGAAAACTCTAAGGCCTTTATGCTATCCCCTGGTATCACATGAGGATATGTTCATCCTACCCAGCTTGCCAAATATTTTTTAAATACAACCAAAGTCATATCTCCATTGGCACTAAATACAAATCTACTTTTATTCTTTTATCAGAGCATTAATATTTATATGCACAACTCAATTTGCACAGAACTTTACTCTGTACCTCTCACTGCGAACATCTCATAATATCAGGGGTATTTCGTTCTAGGAATCCATATTTGTTCAGGCTTATTTAATTATATTTTGCTGCTCCAGCATATTTTTTTTTTTTCTTCTATCTGAAGTAAGAATTATTTTAAAGAGAAACAGATTTCCTAATGCTTAAGTTCTTGGTTCCCGTCCTGGAGGTTTTGCCTCTGATATAAATTTTTTTTTTTTTTCTACAATAGTCCATGATTTGATTTAGAAATACTGGAGCAAGAATAGGCAACATTCAGATGATACAAAATAACACTGTCAGGAAGGTGGTGGAAGTTTGGAATCTCATAGCAGTATAGGTTTATGCCCTACTGCCAGGGCTGGGTTTAGCCAGATTGTGGCCCTGGCCAAGACTAAACATGGGGCTTTAAATACTGATATGCTTGTCAGGCTGATGCCAGGAAAAGATAATGAATAGAATGGGTCAGCTTACAGCAGGGCCTCCAAATTTTGGACCTCCCATAGAAATTGCCCAATTTACACCCCGCTTAAGCTGTCCCCTGTCTTCCGCCCAGCTACTAAATAGCCCTTATCTGACACTAAATGCCAGTGTGGATAGAGTACAGAGTAAATCTAATTCTCAGTATTCTATATCATGGTATATTTATCTACAGAAACTTTCTTTCATGGGAACTTTTTTTACTCTTCTTTTATTGGAAGTCTGCTTGCAACATCTGGTACAAAGGCAGGTAACTACCGGGGTGCAGTGTTTCCAGTTGTAACTGAGCTACGTCTCATGTGGACCCGCCCACCCACCCTTGCCAGGACCACAGCATTCTTCTTCACGCCTTCAGCGTCTGTTCCCCACCTGATCCAACTCTCTCTAGTTGCAAAAAAACTTGCTTCAAAAGAATTTTAAAAAAATGATGTTATTAAGAGGTAGGAAAAAAAACATGTAGAGAGCAATTTTTTTTAGGTTACATTTAGAAAATAACCTGATTAAAATAATTAAACTCTTTACATTTGTCATGACTGCCCTTATTCACAAAATGTGTTGTTTCTGTTCAGATAAGGCCATAAAGAATCTTGGAAGTGATCTTTTTCTTTACTCTGAGTGCTTTAGAAATTCATAATTACTGAAGTGGGAGAAATGCAAATACATATATTTTACTGATTAGTCTAATTTATCTGTGCACTTAGACATCTCCCCTTTAAGTTACGCCTGAAGCATCAGTCCTACTTAACATGTTAAATTGGGATCTGATAAATTGAAAGCTCTTAACCATTTAACTCCACTGACATCTCTTGGAATAATAACCATTTTTTTCCCCTTCCATTAAATCTCAATTCTGCATTTGTTCTGTTCTGCAGATATCACGTAAATTTACCCAGGATTCATTGCAATACTGTTTTGTGATGAATACAAACTGTTTAGAAGCACAGAGATGTGGGGGATTATTTATTAGTGGGTGAACAGTCACATAAAAACCAAATTTGCATCTTTTTTCCAGCTTTTCCAACTCTACTTATATAACAAACATCACATGACTTGGCATCCCACTATTGTCTAACTGACTACACCACGCTTTGTATCTGACAGCATCCGACACTGTCCACTTGTTCATCAAGTCTATCGTAGACTTGACAAACCCGTGAAGTGAAATAATTTCTTCCTGATCGTAGTGACGGGAACAGACATGAAATCCCTACGCTAGGGCGAATTCGCCCCTTTAATAAATAACTCCAGTGGTCTGTTGCAGTGTCTTTCAAGGTGATTACTTTATTATTTAATATTACCAATTTTCCATATTTAATATAGCAAAGTCAATCCAGTCACCCCTTATGTGTTTAGATTTTATGGCTCTGCCAAAAACATTGAAATGAAAACTTAGCAACTTGAAAAGGTATTAAACAAGCTCCCATTGGTGCTAGTAACTGTATAAAAACATTTTATGATTTTTATTCCTGGAGGTTTTTTTTCTCTCTTAAAGAAAATCTGATGCTGAACAGTTCCCTGCACCACTTTTAGCAGAACTGTGTCAGTGTAGTCAATTAGTATTCTAAGTAGTGTTACATTTTCTATCACACTGTAGGGGACATTTCCTTAAGTTCCCTATGGAGTTGGTCCTTCTCATTTAGCCAAAATTCAAAATGTTTGCCCATTGAAAAAGTATATTGATATCAATTTGTACTAAAATGCCTCTTATAGAAGAAAAACTGAAAAATGTCCCCATCAGCTGATCAACATTGCATCATGGGAATTGTAGTAGTTCTGAACAAGCTACAGTAAAATACTACAATCTTTAACTAAAGCATTCTTAGTAATGACACAAGCAAAGGCAAAACTAAAAAAAAAATCAGAAAAGGTATTATAGCAGAAAAGCTTAAGTGGTAGAATTGATTTCAAATGTAAATATAATTTCTGTTCCAAAATAGCAGTAATATAAATTACAGTTTTTTAATATATGAGGATATTAACTCATCTTGGGTTTCTATTCCCTTGCCTTGCGCTTTCCATTGATCGTGCACATCCAAGGTAACTATTAATTTCCTTATAAACTACAGAAGTGGTGCATTATCATCTATATTATTTAGTATTATAAATATATGTACATACTTGTCTTATTCACATGGTAATTTAGTTCTTCTTCAGTCTAAGGGTAGACATAAAGTAGACATGGCTGGGGGAACAGTTTAGATTATTTTCATTTATTTTGTGGATTATTTTACAATGTTTAAAAATATCTATACAGGGAAATTACTCTAGTCTTTTTTTTCTCAATCAATACTAGACCTATAATTTATGAAAATTCCGCTTGGTTCTGAGAGCGCAAATGATTTTGTTCCATAGAAAAAGATGTTAGACTTGAGGACTCACTTTAGAAAAAAAATTTAATATAACAATTATGTGGAATAATAATATCTTCACATGGAAATCTGATATTCCTCTAAGATTATGGTTATTTTAGTGTGTATTAAATTAAGTGGTGTTGTTATCTCCATTTTCTATCATTTCTTGCCGCACATATAATAATAATTATAATGGATTAAATATGGCATAGATTCTGGTCTCTGCAAGTGACTACTGAGGTGATCACTTTACCATTCTTTACTGATTGTCAGTCTGCAGCATGCAATAAATTGTAATTACTTTGCTATATAGAGAGAGACATTGCCTAATCTTCCAGCACACTCCATCCCTTTCTTCTCAGAATGGAAAGCTACAAATAGAGCAGATTTAAATGCAACATCTGACTCAGACAGCGACACACATTTCTCTTTAGAAATAAATGGTGAGCTATGTGTACTAAATGAAAAACATTATTCTTTAATATCTGCTCCCCCCTGTAAGGATCACCCATCCATTTTCCATTTGCCTTATACAATGTACTATCTATACTGAGAAATAAATTAAAGATAGGCAACTGCTTTCTCTCACATAACAACACTGATTTTTAGGGCGAAATTTATTAATCGGGTGAACACCCGGAAGTTTCTCGCGGTATCATGAGATTTGTTGCGATCGATACTTGCCGTGAGAAACTTTTTCTATTGAATATTTCCATGGAAAGGCTAGCCATAGTACAGTAATGTAAAGTACGGCTACTTTTTCAATGGATATATTCAATAGAAAAAGTTTCTCACAACAAGCATCAGTCGCAACAAATCTCGCAATACTTACAGCGAGAAACTTCCGGGTGTTCTTAAACTCAGAAAAGCAAAAACAAGCTTTTCAGAGTTGAATAATTTCGCCCTTTCGCCTACCAATAATACACAACTTCAACAAAATATTGCTCATTTGTCCTACAAAGGTTAGAAATGATGTCTTTTTAATTTATTTATATGGCACTGTATAAAAGTTTTATTCAGGTTTCGAGAAAGGCTGCAAAGTAAGGATTATTTAAAAAAAAAAAAAAGTGTTAATAGGTCATTTTTACCAATGAACAAAATGCAAGGTGAATGAACAAAAGAGAAATATAAATCAAATCAATGGTGACCACCCTTTTTAGGGTACGCTTGCTTAGAATTTTGGAAGAACTTGGCAGGGAGGTTGCTTCAAACATCCTGGAGAACTAACCACAGATATTTTGTAGGCAAATCTTTCTGTTTCTTCATGTAATCTCGGACAAACTCAATGATGTTATGAAAGGATCCTTCTGGTTCTTGCTAGTTCTAAGCTGATGCACTGCTGGATATATTTACATTTCAAAGGGAAGTAAATTGCTCTCACAGGTCTCATTCTCTCTACAACAGTGAGCAGTTCACACCAAGGTCAGCAGAAGGGGTATGGTCTTTGTGTCAAGAGAACTCCGTGGTTATGACCCTTGGGTTCACCCCACACTAGTGACAGCTAGCTAATTATGCATGAAGTCACAGAATCAGAGAACTCAGAACAACATGGGAACACAGTAGAAACAACAATGAAACAGAAGGAGGCAGGAGAGATCGCACAAACTCCAACAAAGAACAAGCTAGCAACATTAATCCCACTGATGCTCAGACACTGAGGTGGTCATTCATTAAAGTGCAAACTGTTGTGTAAATGCCCATATTCACATCCTTTCGTAACTTCTCCAACAAACTTTGCAATGTGATGACCAATTCTGATGCTTACGCCAGTAATGGACTTATAGAGCTCTTCACATCACTTTGTGTGCACATGCACAGGTAATTCGTATATTCAGCATGCAACAGAGTCTGTCAAAGGAGTGGATTCTGCAAGGCATACTGCTCTGTATTCACCTCTTTGCCAGATCAAAGTGGCAAAGGCAATTTGAGGGGTTGATGTTGCATAAGGTGACTATTCATTCAAAAGTAACAGTGGTGATTGAAACTAAATTAGTCTACTACTAAAAATGAACTAGGCACAAGCTGACATATAAAAATAAGCACTTTTCACTTGTATACAGTTAGAGGAATATGATGAGACTGGCGTCACTGCCTTTCAATTGTCAAATTCCCTTCATTCCGCATGAGTTCTCATCCCACTATTATACGACTGACTACACCGCACTACCCTTGCAACTGTCTTTTGGTAAACACTGTTTCATGAATAAGAAGTGAATTAGCATCTTCCTGATCAGTGACGCGAACAGACATGAAGTCACTATATTAGGTGAATTTGCACTTTAATGAATGACTCCCTGAATGTCTAAGCAGACTGATTTTTAAATCTTCTGATGCGTGGTTGTGTAACAGGAGAGCTCCCAACATGCACTAATGCCTAGTGCTTTCAGATAGGTGCATAAGCCAGTCAGCACCCAAGCAACATAGTACTGCCAGCTCATGATAAACAGTGCTAGGTGCTGAGATGGTTTGTGATACTGTCTCTTCCAGAAAGACATTAGTTATTTTTAAGTAAAGCCAAAAAATCACTAATCTCCACCTTACTTGGTAGGTAATCTTAAAACTGTGAAGTTAATTTTGTCACAACTCATACTCCTGCTCTTTACAGCTGCAGGTACATTTACCGAACTCTCTTGAGTTTCTTAACTCGTTATGGTGGAATATTGCAGTTTTAAATGACCAGGTTAGCCCTGCTACATTTTTATTAGTGCAAAAATTATTCATGTCCTTTCAAAGATGCCTTTTTCCTTGAATGAGTCAAGGTGTTATCAGCTTGCAGTGGGTTGCTTTTCTTAAAAATCCAGTCCCTACTGAAGGCAGATTTGAATAGTCATCGTCTCAGGAGGCCATTTCCTGAGCTTCCCCATGGTTGGCATTAGTGATAGTAGAGTAGTGTGATTTTATCAAAGACAAAAATCTATTTATAAAGTCTCTGTGTGCCTGAATCAAGTGCCTTAGGCTAGGTTCACACAAGGGTATTATGTTCAGCGCATAATACGCTAGCGTGAAAAAAAAATATGGCTCAATGCAAGTCGATGGTACTTACCTAATTCCGGACACACTAGTGTATGATGCGCATACGTTGGGTCCGGAACACTGTGTGTCGCATTTTGGCCAGCTTATTATACACTGCGCCCAAAATGCGACCACACAGGAAGTGATGTGAATGCCAAGGGAGCATTCACACTGTTGCTGGTAAGTTCAAAAGAAAAATACACTTGGCATATGTCACAATGTCACAAATGAAATACCTTTCATTGGATAAATAAAAAAATCATGAACTTTCAGGAATCAGTGGTACGTCTATCAGGCTTTCATTTTTAAATAGTAACTTTTTCTTTTTTCTTAAAAACATAGCTGTTTACGAAATCCAAAGAGATCAGTTGGAAACAGCAACAAAAGTAAGTCATATCATTTCAGCACCAGTTATTAGTATGCCTCTGGCTGTGACAGTCTGTGCTCAATGATGCATTAAAGTCTGCTCTGCTTGGTTATATGCATGCCTGTATCTGAATCATAATAGTAAGGCACATGCATCTCTTTTCATTTTATTAGAAAACAAATCTACAATTATCCAGTTTTAGTAGTAAAGCTTCTAAGAAGTTGCTACAAGCCAATATATAAATGAATACATTAAAATATGGAAACTGAGCACAGGAGAGCAACTCTTTTGCCCCTCCTGGGAGCAACTAAAGGTTTTCATGACACTTTTATCACTAGCAATAATTATTTTAGCTTGCATTTTTTATTTTATTATAATGAGTATTATTTTAACCCTCAGTTTTTCAGCACATATTCTCCATGTAAGAATGCACACTCCAGTAACCTGTGTTAAGCCTCTTTCGTACAATTGTGTTTTAGTGCAAATGAAAATGAACAGTTTTGATCACTCAAATAGAAACATACCCCATTGTTATCTTTTGAGTGCGTACTCATGCTTTCACATCATACATTATGGGTGTAATTCAGCAAAGAGCAAACGTACCCTCCGATCCTTCACATCAGCTCGCAGAGACTGTTACGCGTCGAGTCGCCTTGCCGAGACTGGAATCCCTTTGAAGCGTTCGCTGATGTCTACGTGCAGGACATCAGCGAACGCATAACAGTCTCTGCGAGCTGATGCGAAGAATCGGAAGGTAAGTTCGCTTTTTGCTGAATTACCCACTATATCTGCAGGATTCTTGACTAAGATGCCATCTACAACCTTTTTAGTAGACTTTTATAAGTCACAGTACTTAAAACTGGATAAGAAAATACAGGAAGTGAAAGATCTGAATGGAAATGTGCATCCCCATTCATCTCTATGGACTCTCAAGTTAAGTACTCAGGAATAAGATGGAGTCAGAAGGAAACAATATTAAAATTATTTTATTTTCTTGGGGCATTTCTCCCAATCTTCATTTGGAACTTCTATTTAATTCCCATTACCCACTGGGAAATCCTCATCTTCCATTTGTGTAGGTGCAACCTTGGTTCCTTCAACTTTATCTTTTTAATTGTCTGTTTCCTGAGAGGGTCCTAATATTGATACTATAGGTCCACCTTTAATAATGCCTGCAATGAAACATATCTAAACAGTATATAGGAAAACAAACACTATGGGGAGCTCAGCACTATAAAATACCCAACACAATAATATTAGCATGGTGAAACAGCGGACAGTTTTCACATGGGTTACCCATGTAATCCCAAAACAAACAAAAGCAATAAGTCTGGAGAATTAGAAGGGTCATTTCAGTAGCTCTGTTTTTAATAACTGCTCAAAATGTCATAACCTCTGGGATTTACCTTTGAAGAACTAGGAGAGAGAAAGTCTAGAATGGTCTCTTCTGCAATATGACATTAATAATAGAGGATGGGAAAAAAAAAGGTTGCTGCTTTGGTTTTCACACAGCAGTCTGCTTAGGAGAGTATTTACAGACCATTGCAAGACACTTTATACACGGGGTAATTGTACTTAAAATTCTGTGCCTAGTGCTGCCTAATTATGCTAAAATAACATTAATCATTTCTCTTCAGCTTCCATTTATTTCATGTTATTTTAACCTTAGCTATAGTATTTAATTTCAAGAAGGTTTAAAATGTCATAAGCCTGTTGCTTTCTAGGCTTTCCATTTTCTCACCATAACCAGTCAAATCAAAGGGTTCATCCATCTTGACATAACAAATTGCATTCACAGTTATCGCAGCTGAAGGAATCAGAGCTTTGTGGGTTTTCCCAAAAGCACCAGCTTTTTCTTCATGATTGTTTATGGGAAAAATGCCAAATTCTCAGGTGCGGGCTTCATGAGAGAAAGGGTGATTATTACCTAATAATGACATTACTCAGCAATATATTTTACAATATTACCTTGGTATATCTTACTGTACCTTGATGTATCTGCAAGTTTTCTTAAATGAAAATGGGACTCTTGTTTTATTTTGTATCTTTTGCCTAATTAGAGAGAGATTTGATCTAGTCTAAGGACTTACGTTTCATCTGAGAGAGGACGCTGATAAAATGTACAGCTATTAACACTTAAGTTTTTACTTTTGAGTTATTTGAGCATTGCTTTGGGTAAGGGTAAATCCAACACCAATAGGCAATCTAATCTAATCATTACTAATGTTTTTTCTAATTGATAATTACTCCTGGTTAATGATACCAAACATTTCATGCGTGAGATTATCTGCTTATAAAGAGAGAGTTCCAGCAGGAGACGTATTCTCCTATTCTATATATACAGTAAGTATATATATATATATATATATATATATATATATATATATATATCTCATTACTGAGACCTATTGCATGGAATTTACACTTGTAGGGCCATTGTATAGTCCTTCCACCCATCCAGGGCTCTGGTTTAGGACCATTGTTGTTTAACTTCTTTGTAAATGATATAGCACTTTGGATACAAAACATTGTTTCTGTTTTAACAGATAACACAAAGTTATGCAGTGAAAAAAATCCATAGAGGAATTTGTCAAGTTACAAGCTGACCTTGATATATTAAGTAACTGGTCAACTACATGGCAAATCAAGACAATGTAGACAAATGTAAAATTGCATTTGTAGGCTAAACATTTGGTAACAGTCATATACCTCGGAGAGGATAAAAATAAGTGAAACTACAGTGTAGAAGCATCTTGGAGCACTTATGGATCACAGACTACATAACAGCATCCAGTCAATCAACAGTCACCAAGATAGCAAAGCTATCATTAGAAAATGGAAAAATTCTAAAGAAAAATAAATAATTCTGCTAGGATCTGGTAAGGATTCACCTTGAAGCCCAGTTCTGAGCACTGTTAAATAGAAAAGCTGGAAAAGGTTCAAACAACAAAAATATTGTATGAAGGTAATATCTGGAAAAACAGTAATGAGATATTTACTTAAAGAACAGCACAAAATCGATAAGTTTGGCACAACCTGAGGGTAAAAAAAGTCAGTAAAAAGATTTTATTTCGAACTGCAAAAATGGTTATTAACAGTAACGGCTGAGAAATTGCAGAATAGTCTTAATTTGTTCTAGAAAAACCTATGGAGTGTTTCAGAAAGTGTTTGGCTACATTTTAAAAGGAACAATACATCAGGGGTTATTCAAATCAGTAGGAAAATTTAGTAGCATGTTGTCCCAGGCTAATCACCAATTAAGGTTGGAATGGATAGTTTTTCTACATTAAAATAAATTTGAGCCAAGCCTTCATTAGGTTTTTACCTTCCACAGTACCAACAAGGGTAAACTAAGGTTTATTTACCTATTTATTTAATTGTTAGAACTTGAAGGTCCTGTAGAGACCGGGGGTAGGGATGGAGCTTAACTCGCCCATCGGCAAGCATTTTATCCCTCCCCCTTGTAAATCACCTATTGACGATACAAGGCTATACTTCCCCTTTAAGTAGGGAAGTGATGGGGTGAGTGCATTATGTGCTCCATTCTTTCTAATAGTAATAATAATTTCTAATAATAGAAATACTTCCTCTATTAATGTTGAAGCTGTCCATCAATTGAGTTAATCTTCTTGCCTTCATCTTAATCTTCTTAACTTTTACATACAGTAACATCTTGTGTGACTAAATGCATATCATCATTTATGTTTTAGTAAGTGTAGAAGAATATCAAATACAACATCAAGTGGAAAAACAGCTGAATATAAAGCAGTGTTTAACTGTGGCCTGTCATTTCTGCTTTGTGATGTGCTGTTGGTTATGATCCATGATCATAAAAATTCTGGGAACAAGTTGATATGTTAGCATAAAGGAGAGCCTGGAGTCTAGGTGTTTGATAAAGATGAGATAATTGTTTCTAAATCTAATGTTGGAACCCCCTGGCAGTTGATGCAGAACATACTATCAGATCATCTTTATACGTCCCTTCTTAGTCCTAACAGAATCTTCCAAATCATTTGTACTTTCAGTTTGTTATCGTTGAAGCTGTGAAATTAATGTGAAGGGACAGTAAATTACTAGGTAAATAGGTTTCAACCTCTCGTGCCATAGACTAGATAGAATATAACTGGAGTGGACCAGATCCGTAAAGTGCAGAGAAAGGAGAGGATCGCTCAATCCACCAAACCAGTATAAAGAACAGCGGGTGCCAAGGAGTAAGAGGCCCAATGTAGCAAACAACAAACGTACGAAGACTCCGGCACTCTGAAATAAATAAAATCATCCAAAATTTATTGTAATAAAGTTAAAATACAAGCGTCATGGTGGTAAGATAAAAGATAAGAGCACCCTCTAACCGGTTTTGCACGATGGCACTTAATCTATGATTACGTTCTACAGAATTCTTCCAGTGTATTTTCTTGCTTATAGAATATGTAGATTATATTTTATATTGGGAATGACCTAACCACTCATAACATATGCATTAAAAAATCAACTGAAATGTGTTTATCCTAAGTTTTGAAATAGTTGAAAACAAGCAAACTTTTCAAGTAAATTCACATTGGCGATTTACTGCTTAGCCAGCTGTTTGTACACACAGATATTGACCTAATCACCTAAAGCTGTAAAGGACATTCTAATTACAAAAAAAAAAAATTCTTGGAAAATCAGCACCAAAAAGTGCATGTGCTGTACTTAGAATAATTCATTTGTTAAGGAGGTTGTCCACATTGGCATTCATTTTAAAGTACATTGTAGTGACATTCTAAAACAGTTTGTGCTTGGTCATTACATTTTTTTCATTTTTGTGCAGTGTTTGAAATGGTTACCTTTTTGTTCAGTACCTTCTGTGTACATTTACTGTATGCTTTTGTTTTCATTTATTTGGATATTGGGTTGCTAGGGGTAGATTAACCTAGTGATCCGCTGATGAATGCAGAATAGCCTCTACTACAGAAATATCCACAGAGGAAAGACTGCTCAATCTCACCTAATGTAGTAATCGCTCCTGAAATCTGAAGTGTAGTATTCGGCAATACAACAGAGCCTGCACAGTAAGAAAAGTAATGAAAACTAATTATAAATGAAATAATAAACTATCCATACATTTGTGGCATTTTTATTTATTTATTTGGTGCTACTGTTCTTTGACAACATAAGCCTGAAATGATTATTTAAGATCTGATATAGAACCATCAAAGTGGTAATTACGAGTGATAAACCTGATTATTACCAAAAGTGTAGTAAAGCAAACTGCTCCTGACCTGGGGTTTTGATGGTTGTAGCTTTCTGGGAAAATATGTGGTGATCACAACACTTGTGTCTCAAAGCCGAAGGAATCCCTGTTACCCTGGATTAATTCTAAATACACTCTGTCCAATAATACTAGTAGCAATATGAGTATTCATAAAATGTATTGGTAAGTGTTATTTTACTTGGCTGTCTTTAGGACTGTAATATTCCCTGCACTCCGTGTTGGAAAATAAATATCCTGACAGTAGAATTGAAAGTAAGAATTTACCTTTTGTCCCTGAAAACAAATTGCACTTTTTGCTGTACACTGGGATTACTTGCAGGTTGAATGCTCTAGCAACGACTGGAATTAGTTTGTTTGCGGAAGATACACAATGTCTTCTTGGGTTCGAATTAATAACAAAGCTTTTAAAATTCTTAAAATGCAATCTTGAAAAATTGGCTTAACCTTCTCTGTCTGATAGAATGGTAAGATGCATGCAAATGAGGTTCTGATTGATCTTTGTAATGGCGCTATTTAAAATTGTCCTCAGACATTACCTGCCTCCCAACACTCAATTGTGTTGACTGAATGGATAAAAGTTTGTATCATTTTCTATGGGGAATGCATCACTTGAAATTGGTGTAGATTAATGCTTCTTCACAGGTGTTAATTCCAGGAAAACATTCTGAGAATGCGGAATCTGAAGGTCATTTTTTTTTCTTGTCTTTCTATGAATAGCTTAATAATTTAGTTTGCTTTAGACTGAAATTCCAGCTGCAGAAGATGTTAAAATTAGTTGTCTCACCCAACTGTACTTTTTTATTAACCTGCTGCATTAAATTCAACAGTAGAACAGAGGGATCTAGATACGCTGGAAGCTTGGGCAGGAAAGTGGCAAATGAGGTTTAACA
>WMED01014752.1:854-13902 GCA_019650415.1 Pipa parva | reverse complement strand
TTGTTTGATTGTTTTTGCTTTTGTATATTTTTTTGCGCTTCCAATTTTGTTTTCGATTTTAATCATACTGCAATGTTGATCCAGAGGAAGACAATAATCCCAAGAAGCAAGAGCCAATTATCTTCATATTAGGGGAAGATATTTTTTTTTTTTGAGGCCGTAAAAGATCAGTATCAAAAATTGACACTTCATTAATTCACCACATTTTACATTGCCTTCAATGGAGCACCTTTTTCGATTGTGACTATTTTTGATAGGGACTTTTTTTCATCTCAAAAAATTTCAAATTTGCGCAAACATCTCCCATAGAGAATAATAGGATTCCATCTGATTAATATTCTTTGGCAACAAAATTAGTTAGATTTTTTTCAACCTATTTTTCACAAATTAGATAATGAGATATTATGTGTGTATATATGTGTATGTAATACAATATCTGCCCAATTATTATTCAACTAATTTGATAAATACCAGTTAACCCACCTATAGTAGACATGAAATTCACAAAGGCATGACAGGGCTTTTTGCAATTAATTAAAAATATGCATTGCTCTAAGTTTAAAATTGTAAAAATTGGGTACCATAAAAAAAGTGTACAATATTTGTTGATTATTTGGCATCTGCTAAACACCAAAGTAACAGTGTTTCCTTAATGTTGAATACAGCCAAACAAAATCAAAGAAGCTTCATTGTACTGGACTTTAATTCCACATCCCTTGTATGTTGACATTTAAAGAAAAAGTTGTCTTTTTAGTGTGTATCTGTAACTGTAACAATATTTAATGTGCCTGCTCAAACAGTGCCTTAAAGAAATGATTAACTATGAATGAAGTTTCTCACTTATTGTGAGTTTCCCTCCTTGCCTTTACATTCTAATCCAGATTGTTATAGTCCTTTAGCAATAACCAACAATTTGTCATAAAATACTGCTCTTTCATGGTATCCTGCTACAGTTACACTCTTTGCTCAGGTTTAAGCAGAGGATTGTTAAGGTTTATTATCATCCTAAATGCAATTTTTAAATTGCTGACACCTCCATAAACAGATCTGTGCTGTTTTATTTCATAAATAAAATGGTATTTTAATAAAATGACTATGTAGTGTAGCATTATCTGATCTTACACAGGTCTCTGAAGCACTGCTGAACAAGCTCACCTGGCTGTTCTGATAAAATCAATGGTTTCTTTATAGCATTGTAGCCTGGGGCAAGCAATATATTTCTATTAGAATAGCCTGTGTGATAAATAGAGATGAGAATTCTGCTTGTAAAGGAAGAGCTGGCAAATCATACTCTGTTCAGGATTAATTTGCATCAGTTTCTCTCTAAGCTCAATCTATTTAGTAAACAGTATACATTGTTTGAAGGTTTAAGCATTTGTTAGGGTGATAATATGCTTTACAAGTGATAATGACATTAAAATCAATCAATTACTTTTATAGGAAACAGGCCACAATTTTAAAGGTGCACTACTTTTCCTTTACAAAAATACACTTTTCTGAAATAAGATGGGGGAGAATATTTTCATTCCTGAATTTCCCTTTGCTCAGTCTTCCATACAAGCTGTATTTCTACAGCAGTAGCTATAATACTAACATTAAAGTGAGGTACACACTAGTGTATTTATGTGCGGTGCATATACACATGCACATAAATACATGCCGCGAATCTCTATGGAACTTACCTGTTCAGACTACACTAGCACAAAACGTGAGCAAACACTTGATGTAGCATTTTTACTGACATGTATATTCTGTGTGAAGAATGGCGGCTAGATGGGAGGAGCCACGAACACTCAAGGAGCGTTCACACTGTATCAGGTTAGTACAATAGAAAAGCGCGTCTAGAATATACACCAGACTGAAATACGTGGCGTATTTTTCTAGACAGACTTTTCTAAATACTCTGTGTTTTTTAACGTTAGTGTGAACCTTACCTAAAGGAGAACTATGACCTTAAAGGAACACTCTGGGCAAAAATTTAAAAAAAGCTTTTATTTATTTAATTGCTAACTTTTTAAATGCAATTTATTAACAATTTAAAAAAAAAAATTTTACCTGTAAAGAAGTGCTGTAGACTCCATCTTTGGTCTCTACGGCGTCCCAATTCACCCGAACCCTGTAAGATGCGCAGTCCCCTCCAGCCGTGCTGATAATAAAGCCTCGCGTCGGCATTTCCTATGTCACATGGGAGAACTTGCACGCGATCAACGTGTCCTCCCTGGGTGACATGCATGCTCTCCCAAGTGACATAGGAAATGCCAACGCGAGGCTTCATTATCAGCACGGCTGGAGAGGACTGCGCATCTTAGAGGGATCGGGTGAATCGGGACGCCGTAGAGTTGTTGGAAGAGACTGAAGATGAAGTCTACAACATGGAAGTGCTATACAGCACTTCTTTACAGGTAAGAAATGTATTATTTTTTTAATTGATAATAAATTGTATTTAATAAAAGTTAGTACTTAACATAAATAAAGGTTTTGTTTTTTTTTTTTTTTACGCAGACTGTTCCTTTAAAATAAACCTAGCTGATTGTTTTAGCAGCAGTACACTAACTGTATTGCTGACAGATTAGCTTTGATCTCATAATCAACAGTCCAGTATCATGAGCTGAAAAGTGCAGCTGTGGCTCTCTTCCTCCCCCTGTGTATGATATGTAACATCACAAAGCACCTGCTCCCCTGGGTCACTTAGCCAAACTGGCCATAAAGTACATGGTTAGATAGTTTTCTTTTTTTTGTTTGTGTTTTTCTGTTCTGTGCATGTGCTTTATGACCAGTTTAGCGAACCTGCTGGCCATAGTCTTCCCGTGTGAATTCAGATGTACAGTACTTACATATTCTAATCCAAGACTACCCTATGTTTTATACACATTTTTTATTCTACTTTTACTAAAACCACATTATATTTTACTTATGTTGTGCTTTTAATATCTACTTTAATTCCTCGTTAAGATTTTCCTTTTTTCAGTGTGATTCCCATTCGGCCACTTGTTTCTAGTCAGAGAGCAGATGGGGTGCTTCCTTACACAAGGAACTTGCCATGATTAAGTGCTACAAATGCATTTTTACTTTTCTCTAGAATTTGTGTCCCTCTCGTCTGCTGCATTTACATGGTTTTACATTCTGTTTTGTAAATGTGTTTCTTTTTATTTTCCCTTTAATATTATTGGGCAGACACTACTTGGGGGGACAGAGGGTACATATGTTACACCTGTTGTACAGAAAACTAGAAATATCCAACTGTTCAGTAAGTGACAGCAGCACCCATGCTTTATGTCCAGATACTTTATATTTCCCAGTAATATAGCAGTTGGCAGTTAGTGAAGAGAGCCCAATCACCTAGTTACAGTACAAAATGCCCAGAGCTACAATAGATTATGTCTCCCAATTACATTACCTAATATCCACAGCATACATATTACCTTCTCTCCCTTCCCTTGACAGGCAGTAGGAGAGTATGGGCAAGCTGAGATCTGACTGTTAGGACTTGAAAAGCCTGTGTGCACAGTATTAAGAGGCGTGCCAAGAGGACCCATTCAGTGTGCCATTGGCCATTTGCAACCAAAACTTAGGGGGTAATTCACCATTGTGCGAAGTGAGGTCCGGATCCTTCGCCTTACTTCGCACTGACTGATATGCGCTCGCTGATGTCCTGCACGCGGACATCAGCGAACGCTTTAAAGGGATTCCATTCTCGGCGAGGCAACTCTTTTGGTCTCGCCGAGACTGGAATACCTTTAAAGCGTTCGGTGATGTCCACGTGCAGGACATCAGCAAGCGCATAACAGCATGTGCGAAGTGATGCGAAGGATCCGGAGCTCACTTTGCACGATGGTGAATTACCCCCTTGAGCTCTGGGGCATCAGTTCCTCTTTGCTTAACAGTGAAACTCTTAGCAGTTTCTTCCCTGGGAAAGTTTTCAATCTCTCAGGTTGGAGGTTGTGCTATTCTGTGCTGTTGCCAATTGGGCATACCTAAGGATTCAGAAGCTTATTCATCAAAGTGAGAATTCTACTGCCGCAAAAAATTCTCATCACTTCAGGTTGCTAATCTCCGATTCTCTACTCCTTATTCACTAAACAGAGGATTCCCATAGTGAAGACACAACTGCGTCAGTAGCTGTCTCTTGCGTAATGTGGCATAGTCAGACAGTAGGAGCCCTGCCATCAGCTCCCTAATTCACCACTTCAATCTGGTGGATGTGACACAATATGCCTAGTCGAATTCACTACTATGACGGACTTTGATGCTTAATGAATAATCACATTAGCTCTGCATGCACATGTGAAGTGGTGTCAAGTGCTCTGTAAATCCATGACTATTGTCAGCTTTCGAATCAGTCTTGAATTTGCCACATTGCAAAAAGGGCTGTTGGCCAGAAACATGTAAACAGTGATAATAAATGTAGCAGTTCTATAGTAATTGCACAATGCTGGTTCGATTTCTATGTTGTTTGGTTATATTCAGTGTGAGCAGGACGCTGTAGAATCCTGGTGCAATTTCAAGAGGCAATACTATACAGCTGGTCACACAAAAGACTATTACAAAAAAAAAAAATAGATAGATACATATAGAAGGTAGGATAGAATGGTCGTGTTTGTCCACAGATGCAAAACAAAATAAATATTGAAATACTGATATTTACTTTACTTAAAGGAGAACTAAAGGTATCAAACAACATAAACTTATTAAAAACCTTACAAGTTATAGTGTTGAATTGCTACAGTCACAGTATTAGCTGTGCTGTAATTAGCTGGTACCCGATGCTTCTTCACAGCATTGGCTGACTGAGAAACCAGCGTGAAGCTGCTCCTGACTTGTTTCACCAGTGTTGATAAATGGTTGAAACATCATCACGTTCATTGTGGGGGCCATTGAGAATGTTCTCCGCAATGAGCGTGATGATGTGTGAGGCTGGTGGAACAAGTGGGAGGAGCTTCATGCTGGCTTCTCTGTCAGCCTGCGTGCTGTGAATAAGCATCGGGTGTCGCGTAATTACAGCACAGCTAATGCTTTGACTGTAGCGATTCAACAATATAACTGGTAAGGTTTATATAATAAGTCTATCTTGTTTGATACCTGTAGGCCCCTTTATTGCTTATATTTAAGCAATACTGAAAGCTTGTCTATCTAAACTGACTGTTAGTTAAATAAAAATAGGTCTCACCAAATATTTCAATTTATGTATATATGTGTGTGTGTGTGTATATTACACACAAAACAATTCAGTTGTAATTTAAAAACATATATTAAACCATCTTCTTAAATTGCCATTTTGCCACTGTTTTTTTTGAAAGTTAAAGTGTGAGAAACCAGATTGTGGTATATTTCTACAACAGCCAAAAATCTGAAATTTTAGGGGGTTATTGACTAAAATGAGAATTCGACTGTTGAATTCTCAAACAGTGGATTCCCATAACCAATCCACAATCACAACAATTTTCCCAAAATGAAGTCACCACTACATCAGTTGCCATCTATTGCAAGCGTTTTTAGCTGGCGAATTCACACCTCCACAAAGATCATTTAAACATTGTGAAATACATTCCCCTAAATGTACCAGTAGATGTCACCAGAATATTGATTATGGATGTAACAAAACTCAACCTCTAAAATTGTCAAAACACCCATAAAATGCATCATAACTTAACAAATTACCTTATTGTAAAATTGAGTAAAAAAAAATAGATAACTATAGAAATATTTAGATTGTAAGCTCTACGGGGCAGGGACCTCCAACCTCTTGTGTCAACTGCAATCTAGCACTTAAAGTGAAATATCCTTGAGATATTTCACTCGTACTGTTTAATGCACTTTTCCCATGTCTGTATTATATTTGTATTGCTGAACTGTACAGCACTGCGTAAATTTGTGGTGTTTTATAAATAAAATTATATATACATACAAATAAAAGTGTTTTTCAAGCATCTCTAAAAAATGTAAATAATTAAGCAGCAGAAGGTGTGATAAATTAAGCGTTAAAGTTAAAGTCCCCTGTGGCTTCTTATATGTATATGTATTTTTTCCAATGGTTTATGATCAATTTCAATGCATTAATGCATCTTAAAGGCATTTCAAACTCAATTTAAAATTTAAAGGCTTTGTCTATGTATAACTGCTTTGGTAATTTATTTTGGAGACATCTAGTGGTGTATTAAGATGACTGCATTTTTAATGTACTGTAACTGTGACAGCACAGTGGGAGAATTTTTTTTGTTGATATTAAAAATGTACCTATATTGAACAGTATTAGTAGTAGTAACATTATGTTAATCCTGAGGGAATGCTTTAAATGTCATCATTTTTTTATTTGTTTGGTAGTTTTGTATGTATTTGGTGTAATTGGTTCCCTCATGTGATTCAAGAGCCTGCAATGCATTATGGTACTCATGGCCATACCAACAGGAGTTGAGGCTGTGACCAGACCTGTTGAACATGGGGCTCAGCTACTGTGCTGCACCTCTGCCTCCACAGTAGCTCGTTGCAGCTTCCCAACACAGCTTGCTGTAATTCAGTTTTATTTGGATCTGGAGGGGGTATGGGGATGCGCCACACACTGAAGCATAGAACTGCTTAGCCATTTTACTTCTATATGTTCTGAAACAATATCACAAGGCAGCTCAGAATTTAAATGCAGTGACAAAGACAAAAAGTTAATTAGATCTTTTATCTGTGAATGATTCTTGTGACCAAACACCTACACAAACACCTTCCATTGCACTGAATCCATCAATTGGCGGACCATAAATTTTATAATGAATAAGAAACAACAGGTCTGGCTAGGTTAATACACAATGGATCTTAGGATCTCTAGTATGGTGTACCACAGGGATGTGCCTTATCTCTATTTCTTTTTTAGCATCTAACGAAGATTTCTAAAGAATCAGCTGTGAAAATCATAAGGTTTGCTGATGATACTACAGTTGTTAGTTGCATAAAGTAAGGAGTTGCCTACAGAAGAGAGGCTGATTTACTGTTTCAATAGCAATAGCCTCTACAAAGTAGCAGAGGTGGTGGTTGATTTTAGACTCACCTTTAATTATTATTAATGGGTTTTTACAGCAAAATCCTTTAAAGTTTTAGGCACTATCATAACAAAACATCTGAATTGGGGAAGAAATATTACTGCCACCATTAAAGGAACAGTTGAGTCATCAACAGTTATCTGCCTGTACATTTGTAACTATTACATAAGTGCATTTTAATGTATGTCTTACTTACTAATATCATGCTTTTTAATTTACAGACAGCTTCTCACAGAAGTTCCTCCTCATTCTAACCTACTTCCTCTTCAGCAGCAAAGTTTGGAATCTTAAAGGAACAGTCTGGCCAAAGAAAACAAAACACATTTATTTATGGTAATTACCAACTTTTATTAAATGCAATTTATAATCAATTTGAAAAATAAAAATAAATTTCTTACTTGTAAAGAAGTGCTATTCAGCTATTCCGTGCTGCAAACTCTGCCGGTAACTCTACAACGTCCCAAATCAGCTGATCCCTCTCAGAAACGCATTGCTCTCCTAGTGAAGCCCTGCATTGGAACTTCCTAGAAGTCACATGGAGAGCGTGTTTCACTAGGAGCGCAGCTGGAGAGGAATGCGCTTCTGAGAGGGATCAGATGATTCGGGTCGCCATAGAATTGATGGCAGAGTCTGAAGATGGTGTTAGCAACACAGAAATACTGTACAACACTTCTTTACTGGTAAGAATTTTTTTTTCCAAATTGATAATAAATTGTATTTAATAAAAGTTGGTAACTAGCATAAATAAATAAATGCGTTTTTTTTTTTGGCCAGACTGTTCCTTTAACCCAGGGATTTAAATGAAAGGCTTGAGAATTCTGAATAACCAATCAGATTCTTGCAGGTGTGTAACCTCTGAGCTGCTGCCCATCTGCTTCTTTCTGATTGTTTATTTCATAATTCTCAAACCTGTGGGTCAAGATACTGACTAGATTAAAGGCCGATTTTACCTTTTCGAGTTTATTCCCTATAAATATCCCTGTTCGATTGGTAAATATCGAGTAATATTTTTCAATTGATTTTTTCTGATTGAAACTTTTCGATTGAAAAGTAGCCGTACTTTATACTTTGGCTACTTTTCCATTGGAAAATTCGATCAAAAAGTTTTTATCTGTAAAAATCAATTGAAAAACATTGATCACTATTTTCCAATCAAATAGTGATATTTACAGGGAATAAAGACGAAAAGGCTAAATTTGCCTTTTCGAGTTTAGTACATTTCACCCTAAAAGGGAAAATAATAATAGTAAATTAGAAGAATCACAATCAATTTCAAATCACTGAAACTGTGTTATCCTTCACTTTCACTTTAATAGTACTAAACTGAACTGCTAAGAATATTTCTCATTTTCTTAAAGGGGAACTAAAACCAAAATACATCTTTACATATGCAATACTATACCTTAGTGAGAAACGTTTCTCCCCAGTAGTTGTTTCATGTGACGCAGAATGATTGAGTTGGCAGCACTGATAAACTCCCGCACCTGGAAATGTGTATGTGATGTGTACTGGTCAGTTTTCTATGAAAAGTTAAATCTAAACTCTGACTACACGACTGTACATGGGAGAATTGTTATAGCAAAGTGGTTGAACCCTTTTAAAGGGGCACTATAGTGCAGAACTGCACATATACATATAAAACTCCTTTATACTAAGCCAATTGCTGACACAAATAGTTAAAAAAATGTTTAGGGAATAAATAATACTTGCAGTTTGCTTCCCTTAATTAGTTTTCCTGAGTTTTCCCTCCTCTTTCTGTTCTGCAAGTCAGGCAACACGAGAAAAAAAAAGCTGCCTGACTGCTATTGGTTAAGCAGATTAGAGAGGGAAAGGTAACTTGTGCTCCTGTGCTAAGTAGTAAGTAAGGGTCGGGTTATTCACTAAAGTCCAAATTGTTGCGTATAGGTGCAAATTCATGTTGCGACTTAACATAGGGAAACTGTAGCAGATTTGCTATGGGAATCTGCTGTTTGTGAATTTGACAGTCAAATTCGCACTTTAGTGAATATCCCCCTTTAATCTTTAAAAGCCAATTTAGTAATACATGGATTGGTGTAGCTTGATCATGCAAATTGTAAATTTCAGTTTTTCTTAGTATGCAAATCTCTCTCTTCCCTGTGTCTATATTTGTCATATATTAGTAGGACATTTATAAAATGACATTATGATAAAAATATAATGAAATGCATCATTTTCTCCAGTTAATAATCTAGTAAATATACATCTACATTGTTTTGGAGACAATAAATCAATAAATACACACCTTGCAAAATTTTCTGGATTAGCTTGAGAGAAATTACTCAAATGATAGTGCCCCTCCTGAGAAATGTAAGCAGGCAACAAGCCTCCAACACAAACTGGTTTATTGAGTATGGTAAGCAAAAAATAAAGATGTTGCATACAGTTCAAATCAAACCAAGATTAAAGTGTACCTGTCATATCAAAACTCTAATTGTAATTTAGGTTGTACTAATGAAATAAACGTTTTTGTAAATATATGTGTATTTTAAAAGGTTACCTTTATACAGCGTTTCTCTCTGTCATCTTCCCTGTCAGCCTGCCTTTTCTTTCTAGAGTGGGGTAAGTGGGGGTAAATGATGATTGACATTATTGCTCCTCCAGTCAAGATCCCTGCTAGATCATGATTTAAGAGATCCGATTGGAGGAGCTATAATATCAATATCATCATTTGCAAAGTAATGCAAAGTGCTCCGTAAGATTCTGACTATCGTAGTCACTGGAATTGGTCATGTATTCACCACATCACTGAGTTTGATCAATAAGTTCACATGGGAAAGTGGTGGATAGATTCAAATCAGAGCTTTACGAGGTTATTTGTCCTTCAGTCAATAAGGACCTCAGTCTTATGTAAACTACTTTGCCTTTAACATAAATGCCCCAACCAGCTCACTATTAGCTTACTGATTTAATTAATATAGATTATAAAATATCTGTCCCTTTAAAATGCAGTTTTAATTCACTATATTTTTTTTATTTTGCACATACTACATACAGAGTGATAATAAAAGGTGCAAGCATGGACTGTCGCACACTAAAAGCCTTGATGAAAACCTATAATGTTGTAAAGATAACACATGAACACAAATAAAAACAAACTTTGCCCCAATATTCCTATGAAAAGTAAGGCAAAGGCTTTTCGTTATGCAATGTGTGTCTCATTTCTGATTGGCATCGGTCCATGTCTGAGACACATAATAACCTTTACTCTAGCACAAAGAATGAGTAATCACACGTTCTTTAATTTGCTAATCATTCAAACAGAATCAGAGGTGCTTTGTGTCAGTATACACTGAATCCAAAATGGTTTTAATCTGGCCAAATACCAAATCCGAATTTGTCTGAATAACAGAATAGTAATTTAAATATTTCACTCAGCTGCAGCACATAACTACAATGATGACTTGGAATTTTATTCCCCAATGCAACATCTTTTTCTAGTGTGATTAATTCAAAACATAATTATTAAGCCAATAATAATTAAGATCCAATCCTTGTTAATTTGAATCCACAGTAATGATAATTTAATCCTTTAATTACACATTAATATTTAGGCAAAGTAGAGATAATTATTTCACTATTTTTGATAAATTGGTTATTGTCATTAAAGGGGCACTATAGTGCTGATAAAACTGTACACATACATATAAAACCCCTTTATACTAAGCCAATGCTGACACAAACAGTTAAAAAAACGTTTAGGGAAGACATTATCCTTGCCATTTGTTTCCCTTAATTAGTTTTCCTGAGAGCTGACATTTTCCTCCCCCTCTCCTCTGCAAGTTAGGCAAAAGGAGAAGAAAAAGCTGCCTGACTGCTATTTGTTAAGCAGTATGCTGACCTTTAGTCTGCATAAATTAAGGTTGGAATGCAGGAGATTCAGAGAGAAAGCTGACTTGTGCAGAGGCGATAAGTAGTAAGTAGGATAAAAATGTCTGGGGGTGGGTACCTATTTAGGGAAACCTGGCCAATACACATCACACATACATTTCTTGGTGTGGGAGTTTATCAGTGCTGCCAATTCAATCATTCTGCGTCATACAAAACAACTACTGGGGAGAAACCCTTCACACTAGGGTATAATACTACATATGTAAAGATGTAATCTGACTATATATATAGTTCCCTTTTAAGGCAATAATAATCAGCATGTTCCTGTTAGCAACCTTGAAAATGTTAGTCAGCTCCATCTCTAGGCCTGTGGCCTTCAGACTGCCATAATATGTTAGAAGCTTCAAGAAAACTTAATATGAAGAACTGAAAAACTTAAAACTATATAATACATACATGTTACAACTTTAACCTTTACACTTATGTTATTCATTTACTTATGCAAAATGGAGTCAGGAACCAGAGCCTGTTACGCCTCTGAAATCACTAAGGCGTACTAAACATAAAACACATAGGGAAACTGGCACAAGGTGGTACACCCCTGGAGGCACTAAGGAGTACTGTGACAAAGTGCAGGTAAACACACAAGAACTTAGGTAGTATACCTCTGGAGGAGCAAGGTGTACTGAAAGGTGCAGGAACAGGTGTTTTGGATACACATAGTAACCTTAGGGGTTAAGTTGGATCCTCTATACCACAGTGGGTGTTGGCGCTGGTTAACACTGAGGGGCAAAATTTAAGGAGGTGGATACTTGGGGCAGCATAGTTGAACAGTCACTAACAATACCCCTGGGCACATTCTAAACTGTAACTCACAGCACCCCCTTGAAGCAGCTCAGGGAAAAGAAGATCCTCACCTGGGATCCAAACAAGGCAGATGCTGCAAAGACACTAGTACTGTACTTGGCTGTAGCTGTAACTGCAGTACTAGCTGTGAAGAGTCTCACTGAATTTGGATGCTGCAGAACCTCTTGGCTGTAACTCCTGGAGCTGATCCCTTAAAGCTTTGATACTTGAATCTGTAGCAGAGACTCAGAGGGGGTTATTTTCTAAAGTCTGAATTGTTGTGTAAAGGTGTGAATTCGGCAGCTAAAGACGGTCACAATAGACTGCTACCGTCGCAGTCATGACTTTACAATGGGAATATTGTCACGGTTGCAGATTTGCTATGGGAATCTGCTGTTTGATAATTCAACAGTCGAATTCTCATTTTAGTCAATAACCCCCTTAGAGCACAGATGAAACAGAATGACATTGATGATCAAGCACTGCAATTAAGCAGTGCTCACTATTTGAATTTCCCACCACTAACGTCATCCGTGACGCCAAAGGCTGGGATAGGCTTAGAGAATCCAGAAAATCTGGCCTATATCCAGCTCCAGTGCTAACTGGCATTAGAATCTGGCAGAAACAAGTGTCTCTGCTTCCTAAGCACCGCTCGTGACAGATAATTTCACACAGCATTAAATTAGGCTCATGCTATGGGCATGCACCTAACTTCTCTGAGAATGTTACATTTCTCTCTAGTTCTCATAGCAATAATGTACACGATATATCTCTTCACAAGGTTTCAAATAGTAGGTCAAACTTGAAAGTGAATCCAATTTAGAGAGGCTCTTGTTTCTGAGCAGAGTAAAAAGCATTTGTGTGTCACAGGCCTCTTAGTATCTAGATGTCTTGCCTTTTTAATAAAAATCAGTGCAGTGTCAGAGAGAAATGAAACAGAAGGAATGAAGAAATAAATACATTTAAATTATTATGTAATTGTTTCAGCTCCAGATAAAAGAGTATTCTTGTTCCACATCTCAAACACAACATCTGTACCCACCTCAGTACAAAGATTTTATACAGACATGTAAAAATGTACTTTTCTTTTAAATATGTAAATAAAAGTACTCCTTTACTTAACATTTCTGTTAAATATGTTCCTCTTGTTGAAAAATAAATAGATCACAAAGTGAAAACCCCCCAGAATATACCTATTTATTTGAACAGAGAACACCCTTACCAAGATTGGTGTCCAATCTATACTAATTGAAGAATGCAATACATTCTTGCTTTTAATACACATAACTTTACATTGCTCACAGTGCAGACACTGATATTATACTGTA
>WMED01014751.1:3772-13903 GCA_019650415.1 Pipa parva | reverse complement strand
AGAGTGGGGCTGGCTGGGAGAAGTTACGTGCAGCCGCGGCTCGACTTTAAATCCCCCAATTGGCAGCTGCGGCTACTTGTCGGGAGATGTGAAGTACAGCCGCCACTGCCAATTGGGAGATTTAAAGTTGAGCCGTGGCTGGACGGCAGTGTTGGAGGTGAGTGGGGGCCGGGGGGCCGCGGCGGGGCAGGAGGTGGGCGCCGGGTGGGGGGTTGCCTAGGGCGCCGATAGGACCAGGGCAGCCTCTGCGTGCTGGCTTGTCTCCTACAAGCACACATCAGTTAACGCTTTAAAGGTATTCCAGTCTCGCGAGGCAACTCGAGTGGCCAGCGAGGTGACTGGAATACCTTTAAAGCGTTTGCTGACATGCGCGTGTAGGAGAGAAGCCAGCGCATAACCATTTTGGTGAGGGGAATCAAAGGATCGCAAGGTGAGTTTGCACTTTGCTGAATTACCCCCTTAAGCTCCAGCGCTGCCCCTGCTCTCTGTACTTCACTGATTTCTTATTGTCTTGACAGCCACCGCAATTCTCTTCACCTCCACTTCTTCACAGTTTTGCCAAATAGAACAAGTGCAGTAGCAGTTTTCTGCTAAATTGGAGGCTTGAACAAAGAAGTGGTGAGATTACCACTTTGGATGACCTAATAATCATGTTAGGCATTTTACAACTACAACTGTGGTGTGAGTCTTTCTAATTGGTCCAGCCCTCATATTTCCATTCATTCTTGGGTAACTGCAAAGGAATTTGATGACATTTGGAATTAATATGCTTAGGTCGATGTGATTTGACATTGTTTCCTAAAAAAAAAAAAAAAACTTAAGCTGCTTGCTGTTATTTGTGTATGCAACTGACACGTTGCAGTCTGGCACAAACAAACACAATAAAATGGCTTTAAACCATCTTCACATCTGCAGCTTAATCAGACCTACTCATTAGGGGCAACTGCATGCATGCAAATGTATTCCAATGTATTTGGTTTTGAGTGCCTGTGACTGTTATACAAAACAATGGGATACCTTTGGATATAAGTATTGGGGTTATTATTAAAATGTCTTAAGTGGTTGGGGAAGGGAGTTACAGTTTTTTGAAAATTTGCACATAAACATGAATTGTGGTTATAACACATACAGTAGGAATAAACCAAATTAAACCAGTTAAACTATTTCAAATGCAAAAGACTAATACAATTTGTCTTCTACTGGTTACCCTACAAGCACAAGTTTGACCATTGGGAATATTTCTAAAGGGTCTTTCAACCTTTTTGATCCATTTCTCAGTTATTTTTCGCATTATCGTTATTTTTTGTCTGATGCATTTTCGATTTTGACCAGTTTGTAAAGGGGCGAATAAAATTTATTGTTCAATTCACTAAGATCAATAAATATTGATGCATTAAAACCACCATACTTTGCACTGTTTTCATTGGGGTTCACCAATCTTTTTAGATGGGAAAATTGATCTGACTTTGTAGGACAAACTCCATAGGGAATAAGTTGTTGTCACCCTCAACATGGTGAACACTTTTCAGCAATAAGAAAGGTCAAAACAGGCTATATAAATATCAGCAATATTGATATGTTAAACCTATTTAGTGCCAATTCCATAGTGATGAATTAAGCAAAAAAAAAAAAAAAAACAAGTTGCAAAAAGCAAGTAACAAAAAAAGACACAATCACCAAATACTTTAGTTTTTTAAAACATTACACGCTCTCTGGGCCTTATTGATTAAAGGAGAACTATAGTAAGTAATTATAGTTACCTAACCGATATGTGTACTGCTGCTAGATCAGCATTCATCTTACAATCCTTAGCCCAGGATTATGAGATGAATACAACACCGCTGCAGCTCTCTTCCTGGGTATCTATGTCATCAGATAGTACCTGCCCCACTCCCCACTCCCAAAGTTCAATGAAATTAACCACCTGCACATGAGTAGAAAAGATCAAATTGCATCTCTAAAATAGTCGCAAATTCACTTTTCCTTATTTATGAAGCTGCGGATAGTTTTCTCGAACAAACGGACTGCTACTAACACTGTTGTACGAGTAAATAGAAGTAGGATGCAGTCATATGGAGTGATGTAAATTCCTCCAGTGAAATACATTGATGTTATCCTCACCATGTATATCCCACTTTCGGAGTACTAGCACTGATTCTTATCATTGATTTTATGTATATATTTTATTTTTTTCTTTATTTATTCATGTTTAATATCTGTATTTATTGATCTATTTATTTGTATTGATTGACCTATGTCTCAACACATTCGACAACTCTTATTGTCCTTCTGTGTATGTAAGTCTTCCTCCCACTTAGATTGTAAGCTCTATGGGGCAGGGACCCCCAACCTCTTGTGTCAACCGCACAATGGATGTTCAATAAACGTTTTTGATTTTACACGTTTTGGAGTGCCGGAGATTTTCTACTTGCTTCAACCGCAACCTAGCACTTACAGTGATGTATCCTTATGATATTTTACTTGTATTGTTTAATGCACTTTTCCCATATTTCTATTGTATTTGTATTACTGAATAGTATAGCGCTGCCTAAATTTGTGGTGCTTTATAAATAAAATACATACATACACTTACTGTATATAACTGAATAATACATCTATTTTTATGCCACCTTGTCCCTAGTTCAAGTTAAGTTACAGACCAATTACATCACAGTCACCATTTATGAATAGTCGCCTTACGCAACACCAGAGCTTTGCAATCAAACCTCCCACCCCCAAATTCCCCACTCTGATGTGACAAAGTCAGACATGTGAATTCACAGCACTACGCCTTGTTGAATTCACAACTGCAACCACCTCTACCGCTTGCTGAATAGGCGAATTACCTGCGCATGCAAAATAACACAAACAGCTCCATAAGATTGTGACTATCGTAGTCGCCCAAATTGGCTGCGTATTCGTCGCGGCGTTTGCTCATTAAGCTAACATGGAGAAGTGGCAATCAAATGTGAATTCAGAGGCTTAAATAACTAATCTGTCTCTAGTCAATGAGGCCCTATTATTTCATTTGCCATTGTTTAAGACATCCTGAGCAATCCCACCCTGCCAGGTCTAACCATTAATAGGATGAATACCAATAAACAATCCCATCTCTCAGTCAGTGCTTACATGGAGGGCCTATGAAATAAGACTCACTGAACAGATCAATGCGGACACGAATACGTGCCCAACTCCTGGCCTCCAAATTCCGCGCCAAAACCCCTTGCTGGCAGCGGCTTGCCACAAAGCGCGTTCATAAAGTAGGAAGTAGTTTGGTCTGACCAGCGCTCCGTAGCTGGATTGTGCTTGCTGGATTCTGTGCGGGCTGCTCTGTGCCAGTAACAGCGCTTGGCACGGGGAGTATGTCACACTCGGTACAGAACGTTACCCTGTCCCTCACTCTTCCCATCACCTGCCACATCTGCTTAGGCAAGGTAAGGGTCGCTGCTGTGCCAGTCTTTCTGCTGAAACGAGTTGTGCATTGGGACTACGGCTGGTTTATTTATGCCTAGGAGCGAGCACATATAGACTGCCGTACGGTGAGGTTGCTAGCACGTAATGACAGGCACGTGAAGCTTTGTGTTAAAGAGCTCACCTGCTTCTCTTTCAGTGCCAGTAATGCTTTTGATTGTGTTAAATTGGCTTTTTGACAACACTTTATTGTGTGTCTTGTTAAGTTTGTATTTTGTTGTTGTGTATTTTTGTGGTAGAGCTTGGCTTTACTACTAATTGTCATGGGAGGCTTTTTGCAGTTCGTTTCTTTTTTTGGTTGTAATTGAAACAGTTGGTGACTATTGGAAGCTTGTGGTTTATTTTCCAAGCATCAGATAGAAACCCTGTCCCTTTAACGGGGTGTGGGGTTATCCTCTTATTTCTATTCAATTTCTGCTATAATCTGCTCTATAATAGACCCTCCCTGTTCATCCATTCAGGAGTATTAGAAACTTCAGATGTAAAGTAAGATTGACTCTGGTGTTGGTTTGAATAAACTCTTTAGAGGCTACATACTTTATGCACTGAGCATCCCATTTAAAATCATGTCCCCCCTTAGTCTGTTTTTCTCTCTCTCTCTCTCTCTCTCTCTCTCTCTCTCTCTCTCTCTCTCTCTCTCTCTCTCTCTCTCTCTTTTTTATATATATATATGTGTGTGTATATATATATATTTAGAGAGAAATAACAGACTAAGGGGGAACATCATTTTAAATGGGATGCTCCGTGCATAAAGTATGTAGCCTTGTTTAAATGGGCACTATAGTGCTGATATAACTGCACACATACATATAAAACTCCTTTATACTAAGCCAATTGGTGACACAAATAGCTAAAAAAAAATTAGGGAAGAAATAATACTTGCTGTTTGCTTTCCTTAATTAGTTTTCTTGAGAGCTGACATTTTTCTCCCCCTCTAACGCCTCCTCTTTCTGTTCTGCAAGTCGGGCAACATGAGAAGAAAAAGATGCCTGACTGTTATTGGTTAAGCACACTTTCTCCTTAGCATTTCTTATGTACTTGCATTTGCTGTATTGTGCCCAGAAGTAACCTCCCCTTAATGAGGTCACACAATGACTCATTTTGCTAGTGCATGCTTAGTAATCTGATACTTTCCTTTCACTACACAAGCCCTGCAGCATTAAATTCCGACCAGACAGTGTCAGTTTTTAAGACAGAGAATGTGAGAGGGGTGGGGGCATGGCTTCATACTCTACAGGAAGTAGGAATATTTTACAGAGGGATAACAAGTGCTCCAGAGTGAAAAGGTGAGTGAGGATTTCATTAATCGTTTTTCCAATTTACAATACTTTAATAGAGCAATCTTTATAAATAGGGTTTACTTGCACTTTAAACTAACCCCTAACTGTGGGGCCAGGGTACTTAGTGGATAAGAAAGAACACAAATAGCACACAATTAAAGAGAAAGTATCCACAATTAGCACACCCTGATTCTAAATAGGATAATAAGTAAAATAGCCTTTATTTATTCCAAATATTAAAGGCATTAAAAACTAGACAGCAGTGTATGGAATAAACTGGCACAGAATTAAATGAATGATTGTATAGGATAGCAAGTAAATTAGATGAAATAAGATATGCTTATATAAGTTTTAAACAGTCAGGAAGCAATGTAAAGCATGTACAACTTTGTTAAAAAGACATACCATTGAAAGCATAAATAACACTTATCTTAGAATGTGTTGGCACACAGTATGGAAAGTCAATAGTGCCAAGAGCGAGAGCAAGTGACACATTACCTGTAAGGTATGCTGAGGTCAGTCTTGTCTACCAGTACATTGCACAATGGACGCTTTTCGCCATGTTGACATGGCTTCATCAAGCGGACCACTCCACCTACAAGTCATGGTTTTGTAATTTTTGCTAATAATCTTATCTTATTTCTGTTATGTGGGTCTAATCTGACAGCTTTTTAGACTGTCAAAGTAACTGAAACTTGGAGCCCCAGGCTGTCACATTTTGCTCAATAAAGAAGGGCAGTGAAGCGTTTATCAAAATAAACATTACCCTGCAAGACTGGGAAATTCTATATGTATGTATATTTTTATTTATAAAGCACCACAAGGTTACACAGTGCTGTACAATCCATTAATTATACAGACAAGGGTAAAATGTGGAACAAAGAACAAGTGAAGTTAAATAAAAGTGTATAAAATACATATAAATACATCACTCTACATACATAAATACATCAGTCTAAGTGCCAGGTCATGATTGAAACAAGAGGATAGAGGTCCCTGCCCCATAGAGCCTACAATATAAGTAGGAGGAAGACTTACATAAACATATAAGAGGGTAACAAGTTTAGTAGGATAAAGTTGACAGTTCAACTGTCTTTATCCTACCAGTTTAATTGGCTATAGGTGCCAATTAAATAAGAAAATAAATATAGATTTTTAATATAATTGCATAAATATTAATAGACATGAAAACTAGAGCTGGTGCTTCGAGTGGTAAGATTTTAATTTAGATTTGAAGATATTGATGGATTGCTCTTGGCGGAGGTAGAGGCGTATAGAAATCCAAAGATAAGGGGCAGCAGGAGAGAAGGGTTTAAGAAGAGAATGGGCACTCTTGGTGAGGGGTTCCTCAAGAAGGTTGCCTTGTGAAGAGCGGAGCTGACTGCTAGGTGCATACAAGTGAACAAGGAAAGATATGTAGGAAGGGGCAGCAGAGTGAAGTGATTTGAATGTCAAAAGTAGGACACTGTAAATAATGCGTTTATTAAATGGGAGCCAAGGTGCAGACAGGAGTTGGGAGGGAGACTTCAGGAGAGAGAGAGAAATTATTCTAGCAGCAGAATTTAGAATAGACTGGAGTGGGGAAAGATGGGAAACCGGGAGGCCAGTTACAAGGGCATTACAGTAGTCCAATCAGAACAAGACAAGGGCATGCACAAGGGTGTTAGCAGTGAATGGAGAGAGAAAAGAATGTATTTTTGGCAATGTTACAAAGGAAAAACACTTCTACTCCCCAGTTCACATTCATGAGAACATAGTAGAACAAGTGGATAGCTTCAAGTTCCTTGGTGTACATCTATCAAATAACCTATCCAACTTCTATCAATGCACCATTGAGAGTGTCCTCACATATTGTCTAACAGTATGGTATGGGAACTGCTTTGCCAAAGACCGCAATGCTCTACAAAGGGTCGTCAAAACAGCCCAGCAGATCATTGGTACAGAATTGACCCCCATCGAGGACATCTATCGCAAGCGTTGTATAGACAGAACTTGGAACATTATCCTTGACTGTTCTCATTCTAACCAGGACTTGTTCTGTCTGCTTCCTTCTGGCAGACGTTTTAGATGCCTCAAAACCCGTACGAGTAGGTTTAGAAACAATTTCTTCCCGGAGGCAGTTGTTGCGATAAACAACTCTTTTCTCCCCCCCAAGCATATATAAATACTATGTATTATTCATATTATTACATCACATTGTATTATATCATTATGTTATATCTTTGCTCTGTGATGCAATACCTATGAACCTGTGTATCCTATTGTAAATGCTGTAAATATGTTTTTCGCTGGTGTGTACTTGTACACTCCCAGTGACAATAAATCTAATCTAATCTAAAAAGCGACAGTTTTTAGCTGTGGTAGCAATGTGCTTGGAGAAGGAAAGAGCAGAGTCAAAAGTCACCCCAAGACAACATGCAGAAGTAACAGGGTTAACGATCAATAAATATATAAATGAATAGTGGGGCTAAAAAAATGTGAAAACAAATACAAACAAGTGTGTCCAAAATGATATAAACCACCAAATAATAATAAAAGTCCAAAGATGTGTGTATCCAAATCCAGTTGCAGCTCTCTTTCCCTGGAGTTTGCTCCTTCCTCCAAAAACATGTATCAAAATCCAAAAGTGCACAAAGCTGTAAAGAGAAGCGCAAACAAACAAAGCACCTAATAGTGCTTTATCAAAAATAACTACAATGTTGAAAGAGAATACCCAAACGTGTCAAAATTGTGGATAATGGTGTGTAAGAAACGTAATGTGCTGGATAAAAATATATCACCACGTGGCCAGTGAACAATAATATTATATGCTCACCAGATGCAAGCAATATGTAAGTGTTGTATAATGCTGAACAGGACTTCACTTAGACGTCTCTGTATATCAGTCAAAATTATCTCTTCATACGCCGATCAGTTCCGAATGAATCATAAAAGGGTAAAAATCTCCATGGTGTAAAAAACTTCTTTTAATATTTAGATATAAAATAACAAGTATATATACTCACAAACACAGTTTGTGTAAGTGTATATCACAAGAGATACAGTAGTACCAGCAGACAGTATAAACGACAGGCTCATTAAATAATCCAGAACCCAAATGGATGTTGTGTGCCCCTCAACGCATTTCGCTGTGTATATACAGCTTCCTCAGGAGAGAAGTAAATTCTGTTGGATAATCCACAGACAATTTTATTTGTCTATCGAACTTTTAAAGGACAGTAATGCCAAACAAGAAAATGCTTCAAATGCATTTAATATATTTTCAATCTTTGCAAGCAAAAATTTGAAACTGTGTCTTGAAAGTGTGAATGCATCATGCAGGAGAGCAGTAATCTGAATACAGGATCTTCACATACATTTAAGATTTAATATCCCCGGTTATACATATGATGCAGTTTGGTAGCTAAAAATCACAGGGTTGCTGACTAGCTAAATGCCGGCCTGTAACTAACTAAAGTAACCCTTATAGAGAAGAAGGGAATTAGACCTGCAGCCGACTAAGCTCTTTGTTTCAATACAGAAACAAAGAGTGCAATGCTGCCACTTCATGGATTTAGGATCCTGTCACTGCCGAATTTGCTGTGTCTAAAGCACAGGTCCTCTCTGCGCATGTGAAAGCCACACTGAGCCTGGCAAACACATCAGCACAGCACTTACATTCACCATGTTGCATATCTCAGTGTGAATGCAATTGCTATAACAAACAGTGGCATTCATTTGCATGTGAGGAGTTGGGCCAATCATGTCGCTAGTTTAAAATAGTCTTTTAAGGATTTTCTGGTAATTCAACGGCTTCCTCAGTAGAAAAAAATGGCAGTGGTGATATGGCGTTTTTTTCTCCTGGGGAAGCCGTTGAACACCATGAAACAGGTTGAGGAGGCATTTTAACATCTATAGCCATTTGTACACTTTGGGCTCTGCATTCGTTGGATGTACCTGTTGAAGCGGTCCCTTACGTGTGGCTGATGTTCTATTTGGTTTGTCATTTACCAAGTCTGGAAACTTTTTCTAATCTGGATGCTGAGATTATCGCTTTTATGTCTATATGTGCTATGCAAGAATTGGTCTTGTGAGTAAATATCCTGTTTTAAATTACATTTTTTTCAATTAAAGATGTTATTACACTATGAAAGATTTTTTGTCTGGTTATGAACGCCTGACGGGTGGGAGACCCCTAAATGGAGCTAGGATCCTTGTTATCCTAACAGAATCCTCTACGCATTTATTGTACAAAGCTTGATACTACATTTGAGGGTGAAATTTATTAAAAGCGATAACATCGATATCGCGATATCGAACGGGTTTCTACCGATATCTCGATATCGAAATTCGGACGGACCATTGATTTCAATAGTCCGTTCGAATATCGATATCGCGATATCGATAATTTTAACTATTTTAATCAATTTCGCCCTTTGTCTGGTGAGCGCATTAAATTGCTTTCCAAGTGGTGTATTTTTCATCATTCATAGGTTTACATCCCTTTAAAACCTAGTGGCATGTTTGGGTCAGTCAGCTTTTTAGTTATTGTTAGGGTTAAGCACTGTTAGTGCGTTTTTGTGTTTGTGCTTTTTTCGATAGTTCCCTTGTTTAAGATTTAAAGGAGTAAAATAAGAAAAAAAATATTCTGAACCAAATGGTGTGCTTAGTTAATAAAATATAACACCCCTCCATTGCCTGCCTGCCCTCCCTCTCTCCCCTGCCTGCAATCCTTCACCTGCCTGCCCTCCCCTCCTACCTGCTTCTACATACAGTACATTGATAGCTCTTAAAATACGGTATATTTTTAGAACAAAATATACTTTCTAAATATCTCTCAAATTTGTGGACAAGCAGATTAAAAAGGTATAAAGGCATTTGGGAGAAATTACCTTTTTATTGGTGATACAGTTATTTTAGCCCCTATCAAGGCTCTGTGCTGCAATGCTTATTTTAAATGTATTCAATCTCTGTTTTTGCAGGCTGCAGAGTAACCAGTGAAATCTGCACTATGTATCAAAGCTAATTAGTATTCACCCCTACTATGGCTTAGTTTTATGCTTTTGTTTCTAAAAACATTTACTGGTAACTAATCTAGATGTACAGTTTTATCTGAGAAAGTGTGAAAAGGTTGAAACAATGGGCAACTAGTTAAAATAGGACTTGGTTGATAGATGTGACCAATTATTTGTTGTCTCATTATGCCACAGTCCATAAGAACTGCAGAATAAGCATGTGCCTAGCCATTGGTTTGAGAGAAAAGGTAATACTAGAATGATGTGCTAAAGGGCACAATGTAAAAGACATGTCACTGGACTGATGCATCTGTAAGCTGTTATGGTATGTCTAATAAATAGAGAACATTATTTTAAGACCAAACACTTTGTCAGGTTAGTTTTCC
>WMED01014750.1:0-13526 GCA_019650415.1 Pipa parva | reverse complement strand
GAGGCGGGGCAATCTAATACTGATAGTGATGAATACAATCAGCGCTATCTTACCTCATTCTGATATGCTGGAACAAGCAGAGTAGTTGTGTGGCTAATGAGCTAAGATAGCGCTGATTGTATTCATCGCTATCAGTATTAGATTGCCCCACCTCCGGATGCTGTCACTCTGCTCCAGAGGCAGGGCAAGCTAATACTAATAACACTGAATACAATCAGCGCTATCTTAGCCCATTCTGACATGCCGGTACAGTAACCAGAGTTGGAGGCAGAGGAGGCTAACCTGTGACAGTGCGTATCACCCAAAAAGACCAGGCGTGTCAGTGGTGACACGCGTGTCATAGGTTAGCCATCACGGCTTTAAAGCAATGGTGAATAGGTCATTGATATATAATTAAAGAATACTAATGTGTGCCACCTTATACAGATGTATTGGTCGGCTCTCTGTTTGTGTGTGTTTGTAGTTAAAGCTACACATGGAATATATGTCCTTTTATACAAGTGAACTAACACCAACTGATGGACCAATAGATGTAACCCAAACTGGTGCATTAAGAAATGGTCATGTGCTGCAATACATATAGATTTCTGCTCTGATTTCTGTATTGTGGACTTGTGTATCTGAGAATGTTAAACTAGGTGCCTTGATATGTATACAGATGTTATTTTAGCAGTGCAGGATGAGATTGTCTAGAATCGACAGATTTAACCTTTCCTATGCTCTGCAACTGAATCCTGATTCTTTAGGGAAATTAACTTACATGACATTTTCCTATGCACTCTTCTCTTCATTCTGATTTGTTACTATTCTAGATCATGAATAACTGATGGTCAGGTATTCATTTACATATTCTGTGCAGCTTGTGAGAAGAGGGCAAACAATTGTGTAGGTTAACATTTTAACTCTGTTTTTAATGAAATTAATGAATGGAAGTAGTCTAGACATTATTTTTGACTTTCTCTTATATATTCTAATATAAACATTACTACCTTGTAATACTTTACAATGTTTATCCTTACTGTTATTTGCATTGAATGTTTCCAGGCTGGTATACACTATAATATATATTTATGAAGTGTTATTTATCTGTCGGGTTGTACTGACAAATTGAAAACATTTTTATTTTTGAGAAAACATCTCTAATGCTGTGTTATTGAAATGTTTCCGACTCCCAACATATTCAACTTGTATGCCAGCTGCAAAGAAGCAGAGCTCTATACAAGCCAAGAGGCAGAATTATAGGAGTAACATGGGTTGCTTTCTAGGAAAAGGTCCGCTGTAATAACAAATTATATCATCAATTTTTATACTTTTGCATAATTTTAATAAACACGTCTCAAAAAAAAAAAAAACATGAAAACAGATTTTCCCTGTATGTGGAAAACCAATTCAACTGTATTCTGACTACTACATATTTTCATTCGTGTCACGCCAATGTGTACGTCATAGAGAGTTTATTAAAGTGGACTTGTTAACTGCTTACTAATGCTCTAGAGCAGGGGTTGGTAAACTTTGCACAGGAGGGAACCATTTCGCTCCCTTCTCCACCGGGAAGAGCCTCTGTTTGCTGACACCTGCTCTAGAGCAAGGCAACTGCTGGGGTGAAAGTTGCCAAGCACTGCCTTCCTCCCCAGACCTCTCCTATAGCAACAACATGATTTGGAGGAGCAGCAAAGTTTGCATTGGTTATACCAATTAGATAGCTCTTGTAATCTGGTGAATCTGATTAGAGGAGTGATGGCTTCCTCCTGCCTGTCCTGAGTGGAACTTGATGGGGATCACTTGGGGAAGTAGGGAACCAGTCTTCAGTCATTCATAATTATTATGCAATATATCAATAACAAGTGGTCCAATTCTTTGTGTACCTCTGTTCATTCTGTTCAAAGAGGTAGTGTAATCACCTTAATATGATCTGTAATAAAGTAAACTCCATCCTACTCTTATATATTGTATTTCAGGTCACACATCCTTCCCCAGCTGCATGCTTTGCAAAATGTAGCTCGGTGGGTTCCCCATCTCCCCCTACAACATTAGGAAACACAGGTGACAGGCCCACATTAAGCAAAGCAGTAAAATGAAGCTGCAGCTGCTTAATGGAGGAATAATGCAAATAATGATGTACTGTCCTGTACTGAAGACTAACCCCTGGTGTCCCCAGAGTCTAGCTAAAGATGCTGAGAATATACATGGAGCTGCATTTTTTACATCCCTGCTGTAACATATGTGGAAAACAGCAGAACATATATGACTGCTTGTAGGTCAGCAGGAAGTGAGTTTTCAGTGGGATTTCCACAGTATATTTGAACTAGCAAATGTTTCTCATTATCTGCTGCTTGTTTATTTCTTATGTTGCACTGTAAATTTGTTAAGTGTAATTTGAAAAGGAAAAGCTTCTTTTAATTTTGTGTGGAAGAACAAAGCTAAACAATGTCTAGCTATAAAAAGGTCACATTGTAACAAATGCAGGTTGTATTGATTGGTCTGTGGCGACATGAACCGAATTGTATATTTTATTTTCCCTCCGTCATTGTTACATTGTCCTGTACCGTTTTGATTGAAATGTAAAGTTCAATAAACACATTGATTTTGTTGCCCTGTCTGAACTGTAGATATTTTAAGCAAACATAAGTTAGCTGATTCATATCCCCCATACACAGGCCAAATTTTGTGGAGTTGTTGATCACTAAGTGCTCAATTGTACTGCCATTGTACAGGATTATACTGTAGGTAGGGATATTACCCCTTCCCTATCGAATGGGCAAATTAGCGTTTACTTTCTGATGAAGCTTTCTTACTGAATTTGGATATGACTATGTTTAATTTTGTTTTGAGGGTGGCAAGAAAACCCCCAACTGAAAAATTGGGGACTACGGGTTACAGAACGAATCTAGCTGAAACTATTCAGCAATGACCTGAACAACATGACACCAGATACAAAAATTGAATTTTTTTTCATTTATATTTATAACCTTATAAATGGCTAGTTCTGACATCAAAAATCACATCTCCTTCCATTTTCCCATGAGTAACGGTTATCACTTTTCATTTTGTTTTTGTGTGAAATTCCTAACCTTGTAGCAGAATCGCTGTAAATACCTTAGCTTGTACTATAATATGTTTTTCTATACACAGAAGAAATGAAATCAAGCTAAAAAAAAAAACCACCTTCATTTTTAAACTGGAAAAGAAAAGATGGCTAACTGCTGTTTATATAGAGCGAATTTCCCTTTAGTAGAAAAGTAGATATTCATATAACCCCAGCATTTGCCGAGATGTATTGCTTGCAGTAACCTGGCAGATTTTATCAAGTGGAAAGCAGTGCTCTGACTAAATAAAAAGCAGACTCTTTGACAAGTCATTTAAACAACTTGAATGGAAAATGAGTGTGACAAGGAATCGGTAATGTAGAATGCATAAAACATATTTATCAAGGCAATTCCATGGTAACGTTATTGCTTAATATCTTTCCTCACACATAAAACAAACGAATCGATAGGACATTTTCTCTCCCAGACACTTTTACCACAGAAATGTTCTAGTTTTGTCTCAATAAATTCGATTTCAATTAGGTCAAACCCCAAGCAGAAAGCAGCACAGCAGCCAGAGAACAAATTGTATATCATTCTCTGGTAGAAGGTGTATATCCTGTGCCCTCCCCAGAGATGCAGAGAAAAAAACATCTCCTCCTTGAACATGCCTCATAACATTCCTGATTTATAACAGGGACATTTTTGTGGGTAGTACCTGGCTGTTTTCATGGCAGCTATGTCCCTTATTTGCACTCTGAAAATCAACTTATCCCATCAAAAAAAGGGCCAGTAGGGAGTTATACTAAATCACTGGTAGGAACTGGCCCATATGTCCCCCGCCATCTCCCCATGACAGCAAGGGAACACACTGTGTTTAAAGCACTGTGAGGCACTGGCTTGTGTTTCCTCTGTGTATACTCAGTGAGCCATATGGGACAGATTGTGTATAAAGTACTGACGGGAAGTGGCCCATGCATTCTTCGTGCATGGAAAGTCACATCGATATAAAATTAGCAACCTCCTGCTGCTTATTAACAGCAAGGACTTGTAGTTCTCAGCTACTGATAGGTCCCTTGTTTGGCAACCCTGCTACATATACAGAACTGGCTTCTTAGAGCAATACAAGCTTCTTCTTTTTTTTTTTTTTTTTCTTTCTTTTCATTGAAATGCAGTTTCAGCTGCTGAATTAAAGACACCCTGATTAATGGCAATGATCTCTTGCACTGAGCTACTAATGAATCCTAATAAAGACTCTCCAGGCTGCAATGAAGGAAACAAATGGTTTCAGATAGAGGCTCTGAAGTCTAATGGCCCTTATTTCTGTTATTTATATTCCTTGTATCTCATTCATAAGCAGCGCATTGGTTGGAAGGAACAGTACAATAACATTATGAGCTCTTTAACTTTTTAGATAGTGTTTTTTTTTTTGTTTTTTTTGTTTTTTTTAATGGAAAAAAAAAACTAACCCGCTAAGAATTTTAGTGTGTTGATTTTAGAAGAGTGTAATGTTGTGACATTGTTATTTTCTATGTAAAGAGTATTGAATATTCTTATAGATTCTGGGTGGGGGAGAGGGGTATGACACCCTATATCATCGGTTCTCAACCTGTGGGTGGTGACCCCGTTGGGGGTCGAATGACTATTTGCCAGGGTTGCCTAAGACTATCGGAAATACAGGGTTTTGTCTGTTCTAATGTAAGAAGAAAATAATTAATAAATGGGGTCGTCAGATCACGGGGAATTGTACTAAAGCAGTGATACCCAACCTTTTTTGGGGGCCTTATAAATTTGCAACACGCGTGTCATGGGTTGCTTTAAAGTCGCGACTGCAACAATTTTTAAAGTTATAACTGTGACAGTTTTCCTTAATAAAGGTGTGACTGCGACAATATTCTCATTATAAAGACACGACTATGACAGTAACCGTGTATTGCAACTGTCTTTAGCTGGCGAATTCACACTTGTACGCACCAATTTGGACTTTGGAATTCAGGCCGCTGGCCGGATAAAAACGCATCGCGGGCCGCAGTTTGGGCATCACTGTACTAAAGGGTCGAGGTCATAAAAAAAGGTTGAGAACCACTGTTCTATATGATTATATATGTTAATTCTTATGTATGCATTATTGTGTCTTATTGTATATTCCCCTTTTTGGTTAGTTTATTGTTTGTACTGTTAGTGCTAGTGCTACCTAGAGAAGGGTAATATTTTGTACCAGTGTTGCATAAACGTAGTTGGTTTAGGTCTCAACACTTACAATATTTTGTGGTTTGATATGTAATTTTCTCCCATGTTAAACCTTTCTCCGTTGCAGATCATTTTTATTGTTATGGTTCACATACAGATGGACCGATGGAGATAGTTATCACTGTTCTCTTTTTCTGCAGGTGAGGTTTCATATGTAGTGATCCATTTCCCCATTTTCTCTTGTAGACTGTAAAATAAGTTTTACAACTACCTGTACATTAAATGGCCTAGAGTGCCTAATGTTAACTTTTTTGTGTATTATGAACCAGGAACTCACAATCACAAAATGCAAACAGAGTTTATGTCTCTAAACAAAGAGTCGCTGTCTGTAGCATTTCTTTGTTTTTTTTAATAGAAGCAGGTGGAGTGTAAACGCCTGGGGTGCATAATTTCTCTCTTCTAAGTGACATGGGTGGTGGCTGTAATCCAGTGCGGTCTATCCTTCTTTTTTATATAGATTAACCAGTTGAAGGAAGGCTTGTATATAAATAATGAGTTCATCAACAAATACTATGCTGATCTTGGTACAATGGAATCTAAAAAAAAACCACATCCATATTTAAAAAAGGAGTACCTAAAAATGGTCAGGCAGATGCTGGGAATTGTAGCTCTGCTACAGTGGGTTGATATGTCTTGGCTTTGGTTATTGGTACTTTAAAGAGTTAAATCCCACTGTATTTGTTTTCCTATAATCATCATAATGATGTACCATTTGGGTGAAGCTTTTCAGATTAGTATATTCATAGATGTGTCCCTGAACCTGTCTGATCCAGAAGCTGTTGATGCACTGTCCTTATTGAGAGTAAAATGGAAAGCACAGGGCTATAATCTGTTCTGCATCATTTCCAGATTCTGTTCGTTAATAGTGCGTGGGAGCACTGAGAATCTTATTTTATCAGTTCAGATGACGCTGCATGGATGACAGTGGTAGGTGGCGAAGCTAAAAATAAAAGATTGTGAGAAGTGTGTAATTTTCAGCAGCAGCCTTTAATCATCACATGCTGCAGTGCTGAGCCTGTAGGCAATGCGATAGTAAACCTGTACTGACACGTCTGTGTTTCTTTTCCACATACTGCAAATGATCTTTTCATTCACGGTTTTACTGATGGAAAGGTGCAGATCAGAGGTGGAGCAAATCTTTAGATTCCATTAGAAGCCCAGCTGAATTCAGAAGGCTTCCTGTGAAATATGAGGTGTTGAGCGAACAGAGTACAGGGTTTTCCAAGACAGTGTAATTCAACCTAGATGTATTATTTACTGAACCAAAACTTGAATCAGAGTCTGTCAGTGGCCACTGAGCTGCTCTTAGACAGTGACTGCTGGAATGGAAGGTGTTTCTGTAGTCAGACACACATACCAGTAATAACATCCTTGTTTATTGCCTGACGCTATTAACCTCCTTCTCTTTCTGTGTCTTGTATATGTATGTAGCAAGGATGTCCACCCAGCAGTCCTGCAGCTGGTTTAGAAAAAACATTGCTTTTAGCTGGCTTGCTCTATTAAATAAAAGCTGGAGATTTGCAGTCAACGACATTGCTCTGTTAAAAAGTAGATAATCTTACATTTCTTGCAGCTCCTGTGCCACAGTGGCTTTAGTTAAGGGAATTTGTCAGAGTATGACCAGAAACTAATTGACATTGTAACCATTGTCCCACAACAGATTTGGTAAAACTGCATTACGGAGTGAAAAGGCAGCATTACTTAATGCCAGTGTGGCATTGGCCTAAAATAGACTGAGACTTCTTAACTTGCAGCTAATCTGTGATGAACATACATTCCAAACTAAAGAAAATTTTCTTTCTTTAAAGTGGTTTTCTTAAATAAGCCACTTGGCATTATGGTAAAACTGTTGCATTGCCAAATACTAGCATAGCTACATATGCTAGCGTAGCTTTGGGCTTAAGCCTTGCAGTAACAAGTAATAAGTTTAACCAAGAAACAATTTTAATATACTGTTTTGCCAACTTTAATGGATAAGCCCCAGCAAACATTCCTGATATCTGTATTTTTGGTTTCCAATACAGTGTTTGTTTTTTTTGTTTTTTGTTTTTTTGTGTGGTGAAATGTGTCTAGAAAAGTCACCTTGGGTTTTGTTATGATCCCCCATTAAAATCAGTGGAGCCTTTGGTGACAGATGTGCTAGAAATGAAATACAATAATTTAACAATGAAAGATTTGGGGAAGAATACATATATAATTTTTTTTTTTTTTTTAAAGTACCACAAGGTTACACAGCACTGTACAATACAGTTAAAATATAGACAAGGGAAGGTGCATAACAAAGAACAAGTGAAGTAAATACAAGCATATAATAAAAGAAAATACATCACTTTAAATGCCACATCATGATTGAAACAAGAGGAAGGAGGTTCCTGCCCCATAGAGCTTACAATCTAAATAGGAGGAAGACTTACACAAGCGGACAGGAGGGTAACAAGTGCAGTAGCATAAAGTGACAGTTCATTTGGCTATAGGTGTCAATTAAATAGGAAAATAAAAAATATACATTTTGAATAAATAGTTGCTTAAAGATAAAATATAGACATGAAAAACGGTGCTAGCGCTCCAAGAGGTAAGATTTCAATTTAATTGTGAAGACTTTGATAGATTGTTCTTGGCAGAGGTAGAGGGGAATAGAATTCCAAAGATAAGGGGCAGCAAGAGAGAATGGTTTAAGACAAGAATGGGCAGTCTTAGTGCGGGGTTACTGGACGAGGTTGCCTTGTGAAGAGCAGAATTGATGGCTAAGCGTACATGAGGAAACAAGGAAAGATCCCTTGTTTCCCTTTAACTCAGCGGTTCTCAAACTGTGAGTCGTAACCACTTTGATGGTCGAATGACGCTCACAGAGGTCGCCTAAGACCATCCGAACACGCCGCTCCTTTATCTGTCTTCAAGTGGGTCCGCTCGCACACAGATATGCCCTGTGTGATGACGTAGGTTGAGAACCGCTGCCTTAACTTGTAACATTTTAAATAATTTACCCTGTATTTTAGCTGCTTATTAGGAAAGCAAGTGCACGGGATGTGTGTAGACTTTCATTTTGGAGTTTAATAGGGTATTATGAAGGGTGCACCTTAACTGCTTCTGTTGATCTAAACTGCTGTAACCTGTAAAACATACTCCTGTCCTGATGTAAAATATTGTTCCTGCATAGAGGCATATTGCTAACTGTATTAAAATTACACTTTACAACATACTGAAACTTAAATCCAAGGTGAACAACCCCTTTATTTTTGGAACATAATCAGAAGCTAGTTAAGTGTAACCATATTAGAAGTTACCGTAGCCAAGATCTAATGTTATACTTCCTATTAATGTTGTTCATACATTTTTTTTTAAATGTGTGTTTTGTTTTTTTTTTGTTTTTTTGTTTTTTTTACTTCTCTTAATGAAGAACATGTGGAGAGTGGTACAACTATCAAGTTCTGTATGGTGCCAGTCATCATTATGTACTAAAAAGGCTTCATTTAATCCAAATGATAAATGAAAATGTACAGCCAGTCTATAAAACAGGGACCCCATTCAGACACTGTGTTTCTTCACTTTGTTAGGAGAATGTATTTTTAATGCGTGTGCATTTGGGAGACTTACAAATGGAGGCCACACAGTGGTGTAGAACAGGTCTTAGGCTTAAGTCAATGTTGTGTTTGTGGAGCCAATCCTATACAATCTTGGTCTTGTACCAAAGAGCATTATCCTGTTTTAAAAATTCATGTATGTGATGGATACACTGATTATAAGAAGGCAAGTAGCTAATTGTCATTTATGATTATATGTCACGGGACCCACATTTATCATTAGGCCTAACGTCCTTCACCACAGAGGAGATTTTATTATAGCGCTAGTTGTTTTGCAATGTTGCTTTACTGATAATATCTCACTGTATAGCACCAATCTGTTACTTTTGGGCTTTGATGGTAGATTGATTAGATTTAATTTGTTCTAGTCTGTGATTTTTTTTTTTTTTTTTTTTTTTTTTTTTTTTTTTTTTTTTTTTTTTTTGTCAAACTGATAACATTTTACTATGGTGTACCAGTTTCTGTATAAATTTGTTATTCTTAAGTTTTTTATTTTTTGTTCCATGCCATGCCTGAAGAAGAGACCTAAGAAGTCTGGAAAGCTTGTATTTACCATCTATTCCATTAGCCAATAAAATGTATCGCCTATACTCTACTTGTCTCTGCTTGTATCTATAGCTAACACGGTGCTATACTCTACTTGTCTCTGCTTGTATCTATGGCTAACACGGTGCTATACTCTACTTGTCTCTGCTTGTATCTATGGCTAACACGGTGCTATACTCTACTTGTCTCTGCTTGTATCTATGGCTAACATGGTGCTGTACTAAACTCTTCACACAAAGTGAAATCACAAATGTAATATGGATATTAAAAAAACTTTTAAGAATTTACCCCCCAATTCCCTTCCTAGAATGTTTACAGAATATTTGGGAAGGATACGAATAAGGTCCTTAGACTTGAGCAGAAAAGGAAAACTTTAATTGTTTTCTTTTGTTAGATGCTTTAACATTTAATAAAATTATAAAATGGTATTTCGTTTCACCTTTTCATTTTGTTTTTGTAAATAAATACAAATATGCCATTATAAATCTCTGTTCATTACTGTGCTTAAATTGAGTCAATAACCGTGTATTTGTCCTTTTGTGACACAGAGGGAATCTGTATGATTCTGTGTAGGGGAAGTTGTGGAGCGATGTGCTTTATGTTTAATTTGGTCTCTGTGCCCGAAGCTGGAATCTGCTCACGTAGCATTGAAATTCTCTTGCAGCCTGTCCCCCTGGTGTAAGAAAGTGAATTTACGTTTGCATTGAAAAGCAAAACAATAGTTTGTTTATTTTGTGATCTTTTCTCAGTTGAGTTATCTCAAAGCTTAATAACTCTTGGCATAATAGATAGCAGGCTTCATTGAACAGCATGAATTAAATGCATTGCAGATGATGTTATACTGCTGTACATTTATGCTAAATCAAGATTTATTTATCAAATCTATTTAAAGGTGATCTGGGACAGCAAGAGACAAATGTTTATTTCTTTCTGCTTTCAATCCATAGTGATTTTTGTTGAGTACATTCTTGTAGTGATACATGTAGTGCAGTAAGATGGCCCATGACAGTCTTGGCACATAAAGGGTAGAAACACAATGGTTTTTATGTAGCATATTTGCCCTATTGTGTGTGTGTGTGTGTGTGTGAGGGGGCATGGGGGAAGGGGGATTGTAATGAGCCCTTGACCTACGGGGCACCTGCAATTGCACAGCTGTAATAGTTGGTTGCATAGATTTTTTTTTACCACATATGGTCAGGGATTACCACAGGTGACTGACTACCTTCCTAACCTGATTCTTTCACACATTATGGTGGCATATATGGCTTGTATACAATTTCTTTTAACAAAATAAAATTTCCCTACATTCTATTTATTGGACTTTCTTCTAAAAATTCTAATACTGTCCATCCTGATTACCCAGTTCTACTGATATTATAATTGTGTAATCAGGATGTACTGTGCTGGAATTGTGTGCCCCATCTAGCTTTGCCCTACCTGCACTCACCTGACACAGTGGTCCAGATGGAAAGAGTTCTGAGAAAAAGTTGGACCTACTGAAATGTTTCACATTAAGATTAAGACAAGTACACAAACTGTACCCCAATATGAAGTAATGTGCACATGTGCTTGACTTTGCTTTTCACATCAGTCTTTAATTTGTTAGCATGCTATTCGAAGCCTGTCCAGACAGTTACCTTGCATATTGTATTAATTATTTCCACCACAACACTTTGTCTTCAACTTAGTGATTGTATTTAACTACATGAGAAATTTGCATCTATTCTTTATTGTGAAAACAATTGCAATTACATATAGGAAGCAGGAATGGCAGAAGTTGATTATGATGTCAAGATCACATGTAAGTAAGTATTCATTCTCATCCAAGGTTAAATGGCTCACATTAAATAAAGCTCCAAAATGGTGAATTAATCAGCAGTGGGGCATAGCTGCATGTGCAAGGAGTGTGGCAGTTTAGTGACTTGCCAATCTAATGGGCCACTGAATGGTAGTGACTAAAGGTGGCCAATGCACATACCAATTAATGGAAGAAAATTTGTTCACAACAGTTGTAGTTTTTTTCTTAAAGGAGGACTATAGTCAGATTACATCTTTACATATGCAGTACTATACCTTAGTGAGAAGTGTTTCTCCCCAGTAGATGCTCCATCTGAAGCAGAATGATTTTTTTATAGAGCTCTCGAAAACTCCAGCACCAGAAAGTGTGTGTGTGTGTGTGTACTGGCCATGAAAGCGTACCCTCTGCTTGACATTTTTTTCTCTACTTACTGCTTAACAACTGTGCACAAGTTAGCTTTCCTTTGTAATTTCCTGCATTTCAGGAATGTAATCAAGCATGACTGATGAGGCCAAAAGGTCAGCACACTGCTTAACCAATAGCAGTCGGTCAGCTTTTTCTTCTTGTGTTTAGCAGTTATATCACACTTTTTCCTGGTTTGGAAGTTTTCTAGGGCTCTGTAATAAATCATTCTGCTTCAGAAGAAACATCTACTGGGGAGAAATGCTTCTCACTAAGGTATAGTACTGCAAATGTAAAAAATGTAATCTGACTATAGTTCTCCTTTAAGGAAATCTTCTTGCTGTGGGTGATCCTATACATATGTCATGTATGTATGTATGTATGTATGTATACATCACATACATATACTGATCATATACTACAAAAAATTTCAACTTTCTCCATCTAATGAATAAACTGATGTGTGTAAAATAAACAACTGATGCAATGAATGCATGCACATACCTATAAACTAAACTATTCTTTTAATGCGAATGCTGAACTGAAGACAAAATAGTTCAGAAATCACTGCCATGTGTTGGCTGTGCAGTAAACAATTGTTTAAATTGATTGTAATGGAAGGAATCATCTTTGTGTGATAAGCTTTACTCCTAAACTCTCATAAGGACAGCAATATTGATAATCCTCTTGAAGAGAATGAACAGAAACCCTTCTAAACCCTTACAGTAAATATGTCTCATGCCAAAAAAATAGTGGTATTTTTGTTTCAAAGATATAATGTTGCTTTGTTGGGCTTTATGGCCCAAATCATGAATATCCAGTATTAAATATTCAGTTAAACACAATAGAAATTGGGTGGTTATTAGCTTAAATGTCTGCCAACTGTAATATGGAAATCTAAAGCAATATAAGTCAGACACTGGATTCAAAGAAAACAATTTTAGTAACAGTGAATAACAGTAATGGACCAACCAATTCAATCTTTAGATTGTTGCTTTCTGGTGGTTCTAGTTTTTAAAGTTCAGTGCAGAAGAGGGGAAAATAACAAAAACAAAGGTCCTAAGCAGGTTGCACTTCACTAGAGCAGTTACATAGGTTCCTACCAAACTACAATATTGCAGCCTGAAGGCTCTGGTGCTTCATAGTCAATAAAAATACTTTTTAATTACATTACTATAGCTAGGTTCACTATATTTCCTTCAAATGTGCTATTCCTTCATCAGTTGTTTCTAGTATTTTGTCTGCTTTATTGTGTAACCAGGAATGCTCTCATGTTTTTCATTCTCTTGTGCTGATATCAAAGGGTTTTGTTCTGTTGCCATATGGAGCACACAGTTGCGGGGCACCAGGATTTCTGAAAGCTATGCAGAAAGGCATGAGCATTGTGTAGAATATAATGCTTAAGAAAAAACTTGAAGATCAGCTGTTAAGATTGAATGTGTGAAGTGCTTCAAAACAAAAACAGCAGGAAAAGCTTACTGAATTGACATACATTCTTTGTGCAGAGTTTAATTTTAAAACTGAATTTTAATTAAGTACACAAATTTGTGCTGTGAAAAATTCCCAGTGAAAGTAAATCCAGGTGGCAAAGTCTAATGAGGTTAAAAGAGTGACCCTTGTCAGGATTAAGGAGACTGTATCCTGGAAAATTACTTTTGTAAAGCTTTATTTGGCACCTTCACCAAATCAGCTACATTCTCTTTAGTTCTCTTTACAGTTGAGTAAACTCAAGTATATTGCTTGAGAATTAAAAGGTTATTTTTCATCATATTCCTGTAATAGTTAATAGATCCAGAAATGCAATATGTCTTACAGGGACTGTCACAACACAATCGTTGATTGTGTGTATTTATTTATACTGTGTAGCAGGGCTGTGGAGTCGGAGTTAGTTTTGGTTGGAGTCGGAGTCGGTAGAAATGTACC
>WMED01014749.1:0-13905 GCA_019650415.1 Pipa parva | reverse complement strand
CACTTTGCTGCCCCTATCCACACTCTGCTTCCCCCACAACCCCCTTCCCACACTACTGATGCCCTCTCCTTCCTAGTCCCTAACCTCTGAAGAAGGGGGGCGCTATCTTAGTACTGACACCCCTCCTTCACTTACCTCCCTCCTCCATGGCCCGGCAGTCACTGCTGTACAGCTAATCGGTACAGTGCCTTTCTCTTCAGTAATGATTCAACTTCCTGCCGCTCACAGGAAGTTAAATCATTGCCGGGATGAGGGACGCTGTAGCGCCACAGCAGAGACATCCGGGCCACGGAGGAGGCAGCCGCCTACCCTGCCTACCTCTTGACCCGGCACTGCGGGCTGGATACTAGGTTGGGCACCACTGTCAAAGAGCATTACATTAAAAACATGCTGTTCCTCTTATTATCAGAAAACTGTGAATTGAAGTCACAATAATAATCACAGTACAAAGCAGTATTGTCTAGTATTAGATAGTAATAGTAGTAGTAGTAAATAGTAATAAACTGAAATAGCTTGCCTTTATTTCACCTTTGAGATATGGGGGGGGGGGATATTTAATAAGCTTTTTGCTGATTAATACAGGATCAAAAACAACTTAATTAAAAAGTTACTTTCTACATGACGAAAACAGTATTTTTAAAAAGGCAAAACCAGCATAATAAAATAAACACTGTATCTCCAACATTATGCCATCAAAAAACCTTTTGGATTTAAATAAATTTAATATTCTTCCTCATTTAATGATGATATCTTTGGTGTTAATTTTCAAAATTGCAAATTGCTACATTTATAAAGATTTCACTGCCTGTTTACAATCAGCATGTGTATATCTTTTAGAATGTAATCAACATTTTTCATGTATTTTCTTCTATAGGGTAACCCTGGACCTGCTGGACCCCCTGGATCTGCTGGCAAGGAAGGACCAAAGGGTGCTCGTGGTGATGCTGGTCCCGCTGGACGTGCAGGTGACCCAGGTCTTCAAGGTCCTGCTGGTGCTCCTGGAGAGAAAGGCGAGCCTGGTGAAGATGGTCCAAATGTGAGTTCTATTATAGTTTGCTACATTTATGGTGTATTTTCTGTACCATAATTCACTGTTATTTAAGGTAATGTCAGTTACATTAGATTCATGATTGAGATGAACACATGGAAAGCAGTTTACAGTACAATTGTACTGCAGATGCCTTTTCTTGTGAAATGGCTAGTTGCTGTGATAATGACTGTAAATTAACACAAATGTATATAATAAGACAAAACAGAATAATTTTACATTGAACCAGCCTTTTGGTTACTTTCAATCTCATATTTGCCACTGGACAAATATTATTCAATATTTATAGCAAATAAACTAGATACTATTTAAAAAAAAGGCATTTTACTAATGTTTTATTTACTTCCTTAGGGTCCCGATGGTCCTCCAGGTCCCCAGGGTTTGTCTGGACAGCGTGGTATTGTTGGTCTGCCTGGTCAGCGTGGTGAGAGAGGTTTCCCTGGACTTCCTGGTCCATCTGTAAGTTCAGATTTCTCAGAATAAATATCTAAATTCTTCTTCCTGCATAATTTATAAGCCATAGTCAATATATATAAAGCTTAAGCTGTTGTCAGTTTATTTAAAGCTTTTTGGCAAAATTGTCTGACAGCTAGTTGGTTGGTTGCTAGTTTTGTATGATCCTTCTTACTAATCTTATTCGTATCTCTGCCTCCCCTTAGGGTGAACCTGGCAAACAAGGAAGCCCTGGAAGTTCTGGTGATCGTGGACCACCTGGCCCTGTTGGCCCACCTGGTTTGACTGGACCTTCTGGAGAACCTGGACGTGAAGTAAGGCATCATTTCTGTAATAAGAATGATATATGAACCATTTTTCCAAAATTACTGTATATGTATTAAAACAATAACCACTTTTTAAAATAGTTTAGCCATGTAAAACTAAGTAGAAATAAATGACAAAATCAGACTATAATGAGGATTATGAAAGAGAATTTTTACATTTATTAATACAACAGCAACTATATAAATATAATGATCATTAATTTCAATGTACTAATACCAGACTTCATATTGAAGGTATAGTTAGTGTTAACATTATCAGTTAACAAGCTGATGGTGCAACAATGCACCTGACATGGTAGTTATCACAGAATGATGGCCAAATTATCCAACACTGGGAGATTCACCATAGAATGTATTTTGGTTCCCATGTAAAAATAAATGTAAAATATATGAAACGCCAACAACTAAACATGTATGGTTAATAGATTTATAGTATTATGTTCTTTTAGTTTTTGTGCTATTTATGTACTTGGAAGGTATGGGCTCAAAAAATGAACTAAGGAAAATGTTAACATGAGTTTATAGTAAGGGATTCTGGGATGGAGACGGAGCATAGAATCCATTGGTTTTGCTGATGGACATGCATGCTTCAGTTTCAATTTGACTTTATTGGAAGTGAAAGTTATAGGAAGTGAAAGTTCAAGTGACCGCTAGTAGTTTTTAATTTTGTAGTCCTTTTTTAATTTATATGGGGGAAGGGCAAAGATAGTAGAAATAAAAGGTTTCTAACTTTTTCTTTTGAGAGGGATGCCTGGTACTTTTTGCCCTAAATGTCAATGAGCTCATGTAACCCCCCCCCATTACTCCTGCTACGTCAAAGATAATCTGACAATTTCTCATCTGGCACACTTAATAGTGATTACGTAGTCAATGAAAAAGTACATAGTGCGGTTGCTCAGTGGTTAGTAGTGCTGCTTTGCAGCACTGGGTTCTGGGTTCAGTTCCACTCTGGACTTCTTCTGCATGGAGTTTGTATGTTCTCCCTGCACCTGTGTGGGTTTCCTCCCACAATCCAAAAACATACTACATAGGATAATTGTGTGTGTGTGTGTGACTGAATATGGAAACTAGATAGTAAGCTCCACAGGGCAGTAAGTAAATGATAAATCTCTGTAAAGCGTTACATAATATATCAGCGCTATATAAAAATTAATAGATACAATACAAAAACAAATTGCCATTTAGTTACTAACAAACTATATTCATTAATGTGTGTACTATGTATTATAAAGGTTACAATACTTAATCTTTATATTATACTTACAGGGAAACCCTGGCTCTGATGGTCCCCCTGGTCGTGATGGTGCTGCTGGTGTTAAGGTAATATTGCTTTTTAGACAACTGAATGTAATTCAGTTACATTGTTCTCTTTAAAGGAAAATGCCTATTATTGTTTATATACAGATGATGCAGGTGAATTGAAGGATGTGGCCCATGTACTGTATCTTCTGGTATTTGTGTGCATCACAATTATCAGTAAGATGTCACCATCTCTATTTAAAGAGTACCATGTGGTGCCTAAGATATGACTTTAATTTTATTTATTTATTATTTATTTCTATTTTCTTTTGTTATAGTTATACATGGAGGAACATATCACACAGTAATTAAGACTGAGACATGTCATTCTATAATGTTACATAATAAAGAGCCTTTGTATCTAAACCATACAAATTGCTTGTGTGAACAAGGCCTTACATGTGGACATCCTATGAAAGCCAATAATAAAAGATTCAGAGCAATTACTACTTAACAGAGTATTTCATCATGTTAGTATTAAAATGGAGTATTGAATAGGAGCAGTGTATTAAGAAATAGAATCAATGTTGTAATGTAAAATAATACTCTTAATAGTAACGGAAATAAAGTAACTAAACAGCAAAAATAAATGATAAAATGCTTTATTTCAGGGTGACCGTGGTGAGACTGGCCCTCTTGGTGCTCCTGGTGCTCCTGGTGCCCCTGGTGCTCCTGGACCTGTTGGCCCAACTGGAAAACAAGGAGACAGAGGAGAATCTGTAAGTATTACAAATACACTTTTTGTTATCTTTTTGCCCTGTAAACTTAAAGTGGTTTGTAGGTATATCAAAAACTAGATATTGTTTCATGTTCAAGAAAAAAATGAGTACCGTAATTGCTTGAGAATTCAGTAAAAATATCATTTGCAAACCAATTAACATGTAAGGTTGGGCTGATATCTATTTGAAATGACTGTATCCTACTAATCTTGGCAGCCACTGAGCATGGTCTAGAAAACTGGTTTGAAAACCTTCTAAAATATGGTTAGTAAAGTTTGATAATACAGAGAAATATAATACATTTGTATTACAAAGTTTTCCTTACGGATATACTCTATTACAATCTTCTAAATGCAAAATCCCAGATACAAGTAATTATGAGAAATGAAGAATACAAGCCATTCTTTATGACTAATGGAATATAATAGGGGCTGGCATGTTTAAGACATATTTTGAATAGCAAAATATTCCTACACATTAAATAGGACATTTTCCCCAGGATCCCTTTGGATAGGAAGACTATTGGTTCTCTTAGTGCATCAGATCATGTAAATCTAAAACTTATTTTCCCTATTTAATGTAGTTTCCTGGATTATTCTTTGCTACTATAGCCAGGTGCCATCAACTCAGGTTCAGCAACTTAAAGGAACAGTTTACTTACCAACAGTGCCTGTTAATTTGCCACTTTTAAATTATTGCTTTTTGCAGTATATATATTATTTACCTTTTCCATCCAATTTACTGCTAGTTTCTCACTGCAGCTGCTTCACTCTATCACTTGCTACCTCTTTAGCAATTCAGTTTGAAATCATTAGCCAGAAATATGACTGAAAGGCTTAAAAATTCTGAGTAACAAATCAGAATCTTGTAGGAGTGCAACCTCAGTGAATTACCACCCACTACTACTTTTTTCAGAATTCTCAAGTCTATTTTGTAATATTATAAATGCTAAAAATAAGCAACTATTATATATTGCAGAAATAATTGATATATAAGTTCCATTTACAATGGCAAATTTCTACATGGTCCATTCTCAACATTGTTATATGCTTCCTTTTGTACATATAATTACACTACATAAATAGTCACTAAATGCACTATACTAGTGGCCTATCAAACCAAGGTTGTATTCATTGGCATAGGATCAGTATACAGTTATTGGTATCTAAACAACATAGTTTACTAAAGTGAAGTTGTAATAAAATATACTTTAGGCATTCTCCAAGAGAATCCCAAGTGACTTTTGAATTCATTTGTGGAATTACTACTCAAATGTTGTGTACTCAGTAACTTATTGTTTTATTGTATTTCACCATATAATAATTCAAAGACCAGAGAAACATTAAAGTGCTACATGAACTATAGTTGTCAATATAGTTTCATCTTTTGATAAATTGCAGTAAAAATACATTCTAAAATAAATATTTATTTATTTTTCTTTTTAGGGTCCCCAAGGCCCTCTTGGTCCATCTGGTCCAGCTGGAGCTCGTGGATTGGCTGTAAGTATATACATTTTAACTGGTTTTAGATTTTTAAAATCATTTTTTTAGCAACTTGTTACATTTTCTTCTTGCTACAGCACCAATGTGTCCATGAAGTAATGTAGCCAGTTTGCCATAACAAGGATATAAAACAATTCTATTACATTTTATAATATCATTAGAATTCGAAAGTTTTTTTTCATTAAGTTTTAGATAACTTTTTGTAAAGCCATTTCCTGATTCAGATTACAAAACCAATCCAATTCTAATTACAAACATAGCTGTTCAACTGAAAACTATTATGTTTGTGCTATTTATCATTTATTTGCTAGATTTTGTTAGATATTATTGTAGATAATTTTTTCTATAACCCTAACTCTTTCTGTTATTTGTATAGGGTCCTCAAGGTCCTCGTGGTGACAAAGGTGAAGCTGGTGAAGCAGGGGAGAGAGGACAGAAAGGTCACAGAGGTTTCACTGGTCTTCAAGGTCTGCCCGGACCCCCTGTAAGTGAATGCTAAAACAGAAAAATCTTCACATTTAAATGAAAGAAATAGATTTCAAATGCAGTAATCACACACTTGTCTAACATGTAGACTTCAGCAACTGGTGCGTAATTGTACATAGTTCACTATTCCTTTCTGTTAGAAAATGGGGGTTGCTCCTTCTGCCAGGTGCTGCAGTCATGTCTGCTCTATTTGGATTTAATATGCTTCAAAATAAATTGTGGATATGTTTGGAATTGTAGTTTGGAAAATGCACACCATATTATGATTTCTTAACTGCTTGTGTTAGGATTGCAAAATCATTTAAAATATACTTATACCTGTTCTCCAGAAGTGTTTTTCTAAATGTAATGGAGCCCTCCTTCCATCAAAAACTTAAAGTTTACTAGCATTTCACCAGCTCTACCAGTGAATTGTTAAGTCAGGTGACTGCGAGCGTTGCGGTCACGTGACTCTGAGCTACATCGTCAGCCCAACATGGCCCTGCAGAAATCACTTCTGCTGTTAGTTAGCCGTCCAATTACTGTCCAAAGGCAGAGTATTTGTAAGTTGCAGATTCAAGCATTTAGAGCTAGCTTTACAGAATCTGAGACCAATTTTTCAAATATTAATGGCTGTGTATAAATCCTTTGATGTTTTTCAGGATGGCATGAGATGAAAAAATATTTGCAAATAAATGCAATAAATTATTTTTGTTTTGACAGGGTACTGCTGGTGATCAAGGTGCTACTGGCCCTGCAGGTCCTTCTGGTCCTAGAGTAAGTAATACATAAGAATATCATATTACAATTACAGTATCTGTGTTTTTACTCTATAAATTATTAACATTGCACTTGCTTGTTTTTTGGTGTGTAGGGTCTCCCTGGCCCTGTTGGTCCTTCTGGCAAGGATGGCTCTAATGGTCTCCCTGGTCCAATTGGTCCCCCTGGTCCACGTGGTCGCAGTGGTGAAACTGGTCCTGCTGTAAGTATTGATAAGCAGACAGGGGTTAAAATATATATCAAGCATTTTCAAGAAAGAATTTCCTTAATTGATTTGTTTGTTGTTAAAATATCAATTACAATGCACATAATTACTGATTGATATTTCTTCATGCTCCAACCCTATTTAGGGTCCACCTGGTCAGCCAGGTCCACCTGGTCCTCCTGGTCCCCCTGGCCCTGGAATTGACATGTCTGCATTTGCTGGCCTATCCCAACCCGAGAAAGGACCTGACCCTATGCGATACATGCGTGCTGATCAGGCCTCCAGTTCTCTCCTCCAACATGATGTTGGGGTTGATGCCACTCTGAAAGCACTTAATAACCAGATTGAAAGCATCCGTAGCCCAGATGGTAGCAAGAAAAATCCAGCCCGAACATGCCGTGACCTGAAACTTTGCCACCCTGAATGGAAGAGTGGTATGTATAGAATCACACAAATCCTTCTATAATTCTGGACTTACAAGGAGTCTGTTATTTTAGGTTCTTTTGAATGTTTATTAGTATGTAATGTATCAGCTTTTTTTATTTACTTTCCACATATAAATCACACACCATACTATTTCATTCTTTTTCAATCTATACAGTTTGCAGCTGTATTAAAACTTAACATTGTCCATAGTTTATCTTGAGTAGACTGTTGTATAAAATAGCCACTATAGACTTTTATCAAGGAAAATAAGATGTAACTGGTTTATGTTCTTCTTGCTTTCTAGAATGTACTGTGTTAGAGTTTGTGCTTTTGTTGTAGTGGCATCTTAATCATTTTGAATATTATTTTTTTAGGTGACTATTGGATTGATCCAAATCAGGGTTGCACCGTAGATGCCATCAAAGTCTTCTGTAACATGGAGACTGGAGAGACCTGTGTATACCCCAACCCATCAAAGATTCCCAAGAAGAACTGGTGGACAGCCAAGAGCAAGGACAAGAAACACATCTGGTTTGGAGAGACAATCAATGGTGGTTTCCAAGTAAGTATCTGAATGTAAGAATATCCAACAAATAGTTATTAAAAGTAAAGGAAAACAGAACATTTTGTATATCTTGAAACATATGAATAGGTCAATTTTTTATTCAGCATCAGAAATCATACCCTTCATTTTACTGGTTTGTATACCAGATGCCAAAACAGTTTCTGATTTTATAATTCACTGATATTGAGAAAGCAAGTGATTTACATTTTTTGCTATTCTTTCTCTCTAATAATCGTTCTTATAATCTCCCACTACTATTAGAATTAACCATTTTGATAGACCATGGCTGCTAAGGCAGGGCCAGATTGTGAAATATTACAGACAGCACAAATGCATATAACAATAATCTTGCTTTATTGTGATCCTTCAACTTTTCTGTCTTGTTCTTTTTAGTTCAGCTATGGTGATGACAGCTCAGCACCCAATACTGCTAGCATTCAGATGACCTTCCTGCGTCTTCTATCTACTGAAGCATCCCAAAACCTCACCTACCACTGCAAGAACAGCATTGCATTTATGGATGATGCTTCAGGCAATCTTAAGAAAGCTCTTCTGCTCCAAGGATCTAATGAAGTAGAAATCAGAGCCGAGGGCAACAGCAGATTCACATACAATACTTTGGAAGATGGCTGCAAGGTAAATAATGGAATATATAAATATAAACTATGGAAATACTACACTCATTTTTTTGTAGTACATTTTTTTATCATCAAGTTGGGTTTTTCTGTAAATGATTTCAATTTAAAATTGCACAAATTTTACTAAGCAACCTTGATTTATTTCTTACAGAAACATACTGGCAAATGGGACAAGACAGTTATTGAATACAGGACACAGAAAACATCTCGCCTGCCCATCGTAGACATTGCACCTATGGATATTGGTGGTGCTGATCAGGAATTTGGTGTTGACATTGGCCCAGTCTGCTTCTTGTAAAAACCAAAAAGCATAATAAAAATAAATAAAACCCTAAGGACCTGAGTACTTTCCAATCACTTTTAGGACTTCTGCACTGAATGGCTGAACCGACCCCAAATTTTCATTCATCCATGCGCTTACATTTTGGACTTTTATGTTTTGAATTGCAAGGCCAGAACTGGGCAGACTGAAAAAATAAAATCATGATATTATTTATTTATTGTCTTCCTGTAAGACCTATGGGTCAGGTAAAGGTTTGAAACTAGCTGGCATGTTTGAAGGCCCCCTTACTGTTGTACGAAGTGCAGTTAAAAGCAGCCCTCCCCCCTCACAGTGTATATCACCAGAAAAGAAAAACTGTGTGTAATTGAATAAAATGGTGCTATTGTTGTAAAGCAGTTTTGTATTTTAAAACATCAACTGATATAAAAAAATCTTTTTTTGGAAAGTACAAGTTGATCTGGGCTTTGTTCTTTTATATTTTTTATATACTGTAGATAGAAAGAAAAAAATCTAAGATTGTCAGTCCGCCTGCCCTTTTGTTTTTTTCCAATATGAGATGAAGGAAGTTTAGGGCAATATTAGAACTTCCCAGGTTTAAGCTACCTCACACTAACTGAAAAACTAAAGACACAAGTGAAATCTTGAAGCTGAACTAAACATGCAGTACTGTACAAGTCACAGAAACAGTGATTGATGGAGCAGTAATGTGTTACAATCTCAAGATCAGGCACTTTTCTTTTTGCTTCTGGGTTCAACATCTGGGAGAAGACTGACAGGAAGAACAAGGATTGAGGAATATTATGATGGAGAAGTGGCATAAATAATGGTGACATTAAGTTTTACTGTTTTTTTGTGTGAAACACCTAGACAATGCCAAAGTTTAGCAGCTATAGTCTCAATAAAATCAGTATTGTAGTAGGCAAGTGGTTGATGAATACAATTCAGGTCATAGCCATTCAAAAGATATTATGTTGTCTTCCAAATATGTATGTGAAATATATACCCCTAACATCTAAGTATCTCTGACCTTCATTTTGCAGTGTTTTTGAGGGACACAGGTAGACACTATGGCCAGAGGGAGGGAGGGGGAAGCAAAACAAAGAATGGATTAAGAACCAAGAATATGTACTATTTTGTATATGTAAAATATTTTTTTTTTTTTTTTTTTTGCAATACTGATTTTCGGCATAGTAGGTTAGAATACATGCCCAACACAACACTAATCTTTCTTGTGAAATAATTGTCTTACTGTATCTTTTTTTCTCCATTTCCACTCCCTTCTACTTTTCTGCAATAAAGATAAAAAGCTTTTTCTATTAAAAAAATAAAAATAAAACACGTTTGTTTGAATTTTTTTTTTATTTGTATTAAATTCCATCCTATGATGTAATCTTTGTTGAATGATGTTAATCTTATCTGGGATATTTCATGACAGAACGAAACAACACAAATAAAACTTTTAATTAAAAAAATATCAAAAGGCTTTTTTTATTTTTACTGAATCCCTTTGTGATATTAAATTAATTCATGTAGAAGTTTCTCTTTGTTTTTCCACAAAAGGTCAGTGATAAAGAAAAAGATATATATCTTATATTTCTTCAAGTATAATTAGTTTCATATATATATATATACAGTATATATATATATATATATATATATATATATATATATATATATATATATATATATATATATATATATATATATAAACACTTTTGGATGGGAAATTCTAAATGTGTTTTATTTATTTGTTTTTCCCTTTATTTATACAGTAAACTTACCCATAGGAGAAAATTCAGGTATGTAAATATGATTTTAATGATAATTATTAATTATATTTAATAATAAAACACCCCTATTTCTAACATATTTAGTTAAGACCTATGAACCTATGCAAAACATCTTGCTTAAACTTTTATATTTTAGAAGGCAAAAAAGGTTTTTGCATGTTCAGCAAGATTTGCTGTTGCAAAAACAGATACTTTATTAATTCTAATTAAAATGATGTCTCACATTATTTGAAGATACATAAGTTCATACAAATATTTTCTTCAGTGTTTTTATGTGTACACTAATTTATGCAAGTGACTTTGTTTCTAAGCTATAAAAAAAACTGTTTGAAAGTGGTACTGCCACTGACAAGATTACTAGTGCAATATTTTAACATACAACACTACACAACAGATCCAGTACACTAACAGTAGTTCATAAATTGTAATGAGGCAATGGGTACAGGAAATTCAGTATTGGGAAAATATTACATTACTTTTGACAAACATACTAACGATTGTCTTGATATCTTGCAGAGATGATTTTGTCAGAAGCAGCAAAACCATACACACACACACACACACACACACACACACACACACACACACACACACACATATATTAAAAGCTGGATAGACAAACTATTATACTTTAGAAAACATGTCTCTTCACTGACTGATTTAGAATACTTCTCTTTACAGAATGCAATGTTTTCAAAATAGAAATCTACATGCACACAATTTATTGTTTTCTCTTTCTTATATCACTTTGATCAATTTCTTCATATTAAGTAAGGTTTAAAAAAGTTCATCAAGTTTGATATTTGTATCACAATCTATATCTTAATCCACTCAAAGTAGAAAACCTGATGGCCTGCTAATATTTAATATAAGAAAATAAGATCTGCATTATAATATTTCCATATTTTTAAGAAACAGGGTCTGCAGCTATTTCTCTTTCTCCAGTAAAGCACAGATATAGACACAAAACAGGTGTGATGCACTCCTTCTTAAAGGCAAAAAGGTGCTCGCAATGTGTAAGACCTTCCAAGTAGGTAGATGTAAAAAATAAATGAATGCACTTACAAGCGCCCTTTTGTCTACTGCACTTCAGAAAAAACAATCACTATTGATCTTTCTCCAAGCTCTAAATGCTACCCAGGATGCAAACTTTTTGCAGCACAAAAGCTTAAAAGAAGACAGGTGCATATATAGTATGGCAGTTTATTAGAGTATCTTAAATAAAAAGCAATTATCTCACTCACAATCATACAAAGGAATAAAGTTTATAGATGGATTCAGACTTTCTGGATTCTCATAATTATTGTTAGAAATAATAATTGTAGCTAGAAAGTGATCCAACCAATATATAACCCCAGCTGAAGAAATGCTGATTGCCAGTAACCACTTTTGGCAGCTGTCCTCATTTTGTGTGTACCATCATGGGGAAGAAAAGTACATTAGACCAAAAAATCTTGTTCTGCTCTTGTAAATATTTTCTAAAGCATACAGAGTTACAGACCAATTTGCATCAGTTCAAACTTAAAAGAACAGTCCAGTCTGATTAATAAAAAATAATGTGTGTTGTAAATGTATAATACATTTGTTTTTCTAATATACTTAGTCAGTCTTTTATGTGAGGAAAGGTATTAATTATTCCATCTGTGTAGCAGTACACAGCTCCTTTTGTGTTTACTTCCTGGTTGGATTCTTTTGCAACTGACACAATGGTGTCTCAGGAAGGTCAAAATTAATAGTTAATGAATTACCATGGGCAGTTACAATACTTACAGCTAATGGTGTATGCTGTCAGTAGCAAGTGCTGATATTGAGCATGAGAGAGACCAAATCCATATAAAAAGAAAGTGAATGTTTCAGCCCTTTCTTTAACATTTGCTTTTGCTGGGTTAAATACACCTTTCAGAGTAAAAAAAAAATGGTGGATGACAGATTAAAGGTTCTGATTGGTTATTTAGCATTATCCAGCCTGTCAGTCAATTCCTTAACTCAATATTCCAAACAGAACTGCTGAAAAGGAAGTGGCTGAGAGAGGGAAGGAGCTTCAGTAACAAACTGGTACTAAATTGTGAAGTGTGGAAATAAATAAATAATTTATATGACAAAAAGCATTTACAGTATTTAACTTTTATTCAACAGTGCCAAACAGACAGAAAATAACTGTAGGTGCCTACACTGTTCCTTTAAAGCTTTTTGTACCTTGATTTTTGACCCATTTCTGAGAATTATCTAGCTCCTCTATGCCTTTTTATAGAGAATTGTCCAAAACTGTGCCTCATATACCAGGAATTTATATAGGCAGATTTAGGTGGTAATTCAGGAAAGAGCGAAGTTACCTTGTGATGTTTCTCATCAGTTCGCCGAGATGGGTACACACTCCCTGGTCTCCTTCACTCGGAGATCAGCAAACGCTTTAAAGGTACTTCGGCTTGGCGACTTGAGTGGTCACGAGGTGAGCCAAAGTACCTTTAAAGCGTTCGTTGATCTTCGAGTGCAGGTGACCAGGGAGCGCGTACCAGTCTTGGCGAACTGATGATAAGCATCGCAAGGTAACTTCACTATTTCCTGAATTACCCCCTATTATTCTTGCTCCCCAGATTTGTATCATCTGAAAATCTGGACACCCTATTTTCAAAACCAAATCTGCAATGCCATTTGAAAATGCTGTTAATAACAATGCTTTCTTATCTGTCACTGAGCCAGTTTTTGACTCAAGCAAAACCCTTTTTTACCTTTGTGCCATGAGCTGAAATGGCATTTCTTAATGTCCACTCAAAAACCTTTCCCACTACTAAGACTTGCAATTTCCTAGTTACAATCTTGGTCCCCTTTAAAACGTTGCCTTCACATTAGTTTTAAGCCATTGCCACACTAAGCATCTGACAAGCGATTGTCTGCCTTTTTGACAAATCTATCTGCAGCTTAGTCTTTAATGACAAGTGAATTTGCATCTATTTTGGCAACGCGACTTGAATTGTAGCAGGGTGAATTTGAACATTAGTCAATAAGGATCTATGTGCTGGCTGGACCCCTTCAGAAAAAATGCAGTATATCGAACAGGGTTTGAGCTAAAATATGTCTAGTTATATTTTACATTGAAATTGTTGTTACATAGTTATTAAGGTTGAAAAAAAAAAAGACAAATCCATCAAGTTCAACCCATATAAAATAAAAAAAAATGTATGCTTTGTATGTACCTGAACATTAAAGAAACTAAAACTCATTTTTTTTAAATATTTTAGTACCATTAATAAATAAATATATAAAGCACATGAATATTAGTGGTCTTGAGCTCAGGGTCATCTTTGTTTCATTTTTTATGTGCGCTTACTCAAAGCTACTGTTGAAAATAAACATACAAACCCCAAAATCAGAAAAGTTGGCACGTTGTGTAAATCGTAAATAAAAA
>WMED01014748.1:0-13905 GCA_019650415.1 Pipa parva | reverse complement strand
GGATCGTTGGAAAATAAATCGATACATCGATTAAATAGATGAATCGTTACACCCCTATTGCAAATACATTGTTCAGTTCTAACAAGACCATCAAGTTGTCTTTTGTCAGCAGCACTTTTCTGCATTTTCTAAAAGGCACGACAATGTTAATTATACAATTAGTAGGCAAGCTGTTTCCATTTAGATAATTTAGCAACAGGTGTCACCTTACCATCTCATTTACTCAGAAACTGATGGATGGTGATCCCATTGGTTGTTTCAAAGACCCCAAAACAGTTCTTTTGAACAAGGGTTCTAGCTTTCAACTAGCAACAAATTGCATCTTGTACATGAAAAATAACCTGTTGCCTCTTTTCTGTTTTGAATATTGGTGGAAAATTGATATGGTTTCTATGGATAAAACTGAATTCTGAAATGAAAGTTTGAACATTTTGAAATCTAACAAAACTGTAATGTTTTCTTTATGCATGGATAGTGATCTAAAATGAAAGACCAATTGAGATAATCTTACACTGACATGTTCCACATAAAGCAGTGCCTAAGGTATAACAGCCAATTATTTTAATGGCCTTAGCAGAATCTGGGCCAAGTAATACAAACCATGGAAGATGCTGGTGATCCATCTGAGAAATCCTGTGCCTTGGAGACATTACACAAAGTCATAAAATGTAACTAAGGAAACTAGTGACATCCGGGGCTCTATCTTATTTCCATATAGAGTGAATTCTCCAATATTCTTGAAGGATGTACAGTATATGTACAAGTGTGCAGTATCAGGATTTTAGAAGAAACAATTTGACTTCATTGTGTTTGGTACATAATTCAGGCATCACATGCAGTATATTTTATTTTAATCTTTATTGTTGATATTTTAACTGTACAGTCGAAACTTTATGTATCGACTGTGTAAAAAATATAATAAAAATGTTCTCCAAATATAAACATAGAAACATTTAAAATATAACGGTAATAAATATAAGTAAAAACTAGAAGCATTTCCACGAACCTTGTATCAAAGAACCTAACAAATGTATTCACAGTTTTGAATATCTTTTTATTAGACTGAAAGCGCAGTATCATGGATCTGATTTCTATAAATATGATGTTGAAAACTGTACTATTCAGTTATTCTGTATATTGTTAAGCAGCCCACCTGTTGCTCATTAGTTAAATAACACATTGCTTTTTAGCCCACTCATACACCCATCATTGATGCCTGACCAGTTTTGGATCATTTGTACAGTAGATACACTGTAAACTACTAACTAGTCTATTCACTGCCCATCACACTGACCGTTATATGTCTTGGTATCCTACCCAATCATCTGGATGGATTAGTAATCTGAATAAAACTTATAACCAAAAATCAGTGAAACTGCTGGACAGAGGGAAGGTTACTGAGTAATGCATACTGAATCTGATTGGTGAGTAGGAGGCTGCCAAGCAATGTGTAATCTGTTTATAGTAGACTTGCATAAATCCAGTGGCAGTTTATGAAGCAAAGTGACAATAAAAATGCAGGGATCTTTTTCCTGCCAGTTTCCAATTCCTGTACAAGGGGTGGGTGGCATGTGCTACAAGGGGGTCCTTTGAATGCTCTGTTCATTTTACATTGGGATAGAAGATTATTTTAAAAATATTCCAGTGGTTTACAAAGGCTAAGGGATCCTATGCCCCCTTATGTGGCACTCACCCTCTAGATATAACTTGTTTTGTATTTACCATACAAAAATTAGATTCAAAATCAATCATTGCAACTTCAATGGCAAATTTTAAAAGAGAAAAACATAGGTGCTTAATGTAGTCAAAAGTTAAATTTCTATACTTTTTAGGCCTTCAGCAAATTATTTTGTATGGCATTGAAGGCTATTGACTTACAGCTTTGATCAGACAACCTGTTAACTAATTGTTCCTCTTTATTTCCAAAATGCTGTATTTAAAAAATCACCTGAATCAAAAATCATTTTTATAATAGGAGACTTCACTAAAGAGTTTGATATTTATATTGGTATATATCCCATATCTACTCCTATCTTGCCATTAGTTAGAGATGGGTGATAGAGTATTTTGAGCTTTGGGAGTACTGTCCCTGGGGAATGATGGGTTAGGATAGTCTGCAAAGCAACAAGTATATAATTATTCTGGACTCAGTTTAAGGCCTATCTTGAGGAAACCCTTATAGTATTAGCTATTAGTGTACTGTAGGTTAGTAAAACTGTTAGGAGTATCCAGGATTATGATAACGTAATATTACCTTAGAATGAGCATCATGAAGACCCAACAAGAATATTAGATGATACAAACTTTCAGTGGTAGGCTAGTGATAGATCTGCTGAAGTGTAATTTCCATTTGTGGCATTCAAGAAGAAGCAATGCAGCAGCATCGCAATATTAATATATATTTAGGAATGTTTCTTTCAGTGCAGACTTAACAAAGCATGTGTTATACCAATGTAGCCTTCCCATTGTAAGTAAGCTCACACCTGAGACACCTGAGTTAGTCTGTGGGCAGTTGGATACAGCCAGAGGAAGAAGACTACTTTCACTTCTTTGAGTGTAACACAGGCATTAGTGCTTTAGGATGTACGTATGTATGTATGTATGTATAATTTTATTTATAAAGCGCCACAAGTTTACGCAGCACTGTACTATTCAACAATACAAGTACAATACAGACGTGGGAAAAGTGCATTAAACAATACAAGTAAAATATCACAAGGATACATCAAAGTAAGTGCTAGGTTGTGATTGACACAAGAGGTTGGAGGTCCCTGCCCCATGGAGCTTACAATCTAAGTGGGAGGAAGACTTACATACATAGATAGGACAATAAAAACTGTAGAGTGTGTTGAGAAATAGGTCCATAAATGCAAATAAATAGATCAAAATAGATATAGATAAATACAGCAAATAAATAATAGATAAATACAATAGTTATATACAGATATTAAACATCAAAATTATACATAAAATCAATGATAAGAATCAGTGCTAGTGCTCTGACAGATAGGACTTCAATATGGTTTTGAAGGTGGAGAGGGAATGTACCTGGTGGAGACAAGGGGGTGAAGAATTCCAAAGGTGAGGGGCAGAGAGTGAAAAGGGTTTAAGACGAGAAAGGGCAGTATTAGTATGAGGTACACAAAGCTGGTTGCTTTGAGAGGAACGTAGTAGCAGCCGAGGAACATACAGACATAACAGTGAAAAATGTAGGATGGGGCAACAGAGTGAAGTGCCTTAAATGTCAAAAGGAGAACACTGTAAATGAAAGGATGTAGAAGAAATGATGTAGATAAATGTGAATAGTTAGCTGTGAGTGGTTGAGTGTGTACACGTGTCTGTCTGCATGAAGATGCATTGCTTTCATCTGATACAATATACAGTATATTCAGTTAGTTTGTGGCACATGTGTATATCATTAATTGTTTGCTGGAAGACTGTGCTTACACTGTGATGTTTGTTCTGAGCAATGATTTTGGAAGTTTTAATATCTACAGTACATGGATGTGTCACTTTGTATATGCAGTGCTTTTTTTGGAAAAAAATATTTGCCAGTACGAATTTACGGTACAGTCGCCCCTTTCCAGGCACTGGCACTACCTCCGGGCTGCATCTGACAGCGAACACCTTACACGCAATGCTAACTCGGCCAGCTAGTTGCACAGCCAATCAGATTGCTAGGATGGCAGAATGGGCGGTAACTCAATGAGGGTGTCGAGTAAGGGAAGGCTAGGGGACACTGTGTGGGAAGGAAGGGGCTGGCAGTATACTGGGAGGAAGAGGATGATAGTGAAGTGGGAGGTTTGTATTGGAGTAGCCTGGGGTAGAAAGAGTAGTATTTCTGATGACCCAAAGTCAGCAGAAATACACAGCGCTACATTTTCCGGTACGCCGTCCTGGAGAGTTCCAGCGCAAAAAAAGCACTGTGTATATGTAACATACAGATGGATGTATGTAAGAATGTAACTGTTTATGGGTGATATTTATAAATGTCTTTATAACATTTTTTGACCATTTAATGCTGGATATACTGTTTCCTTCTATTATTCCAGTATCATCTATTTAAAAAAGCTTTTATCGCCATGCTGAAAGTCCATTTCTGATGCAGTTTTGTATATCAAAAAGTTGTTTTCAATCCTATACAACAAAACAACTGAACATCTTCTAAACATTCCCCAATGTGAGGAGTGCAGGTGTGGCTGTGGAATTGAATATGTGCTGAAATGTTCTAGTGTTTGAATGCTATAGATGTGGTTGAGGGGGTTATTGACTAAAGTGAGAATTTGACTGTCGAATTCTCAAACAGCGGATTCCCATAGCAAATACGCGACCATGACAATTTCCCATTGTAAAGTAGCGACCTCAATAATTTTCAAAGTTGACTGCAACAATATTTCCATAGTAAAGTCTCAGCTGTGGCAATGTTCTAATTACAAAGCCGCGACTGTGACAGTAGCAGTCTATTACGACTGTCTTTAGCTGGTGAATTCACACCTTTATGGAACAATTTGGACTTTAGCCAATAACTCCCTTAGTGCCTTAATATGATGTATGTCCTACAGGCTGATATGAAAAATCTGTAATGCCCATTTTTAGCTATTGCTGCTCTACAAACCCCCAGTACTCCCAAAAAGGCATTACCTATTTTAGACCAAGTTATTGACCTCTGAAATAACATACAGTTCAGTATTGCTGAACAATTTGTTTTGTCTAAAGCCAGTTCAGATTTTAGCTCTCATTAGAATTTACATGTTGACATCTGTAAGGAAAGGTTCCATTCTGACATGGCCCGATAGGAATCTTAGGAGATATATTTCTATGAGCCAGCCACAATGTTCTAGAGCAATAATATCATATACCGTAATGTATCATCATTTATAGTTAGGTCCATATATATTTGAACACTGACACAAATTTTGTTTTTTTTTTTAACCTGTTTACTGAAACATATTCAATTTATAGTTATATAAATGACATGGACATAAAGTCCAGACTTTCAGATTTCAATTGAGGATATTCAAATTAATATTGGATGAAGGGTTTAGGAGTTTCAGCTCCTTAACATGTGCCACTCTGTTTTTAAAGGGACAAAAAATAATTGGACAATTGACTCAAAGGCACTGTTTCATGGGCAGGTGTGAGCAATTCCTATGTTATGTCATTCTCAATTAAGCATTTAAAAGGCCTGGAGTTGATTTGAGGTATAGTACTTGCATTTGGGAGATTTTGATGTGAAGAAAACATGTGGTCAAAAGAGCTCTCCATGCAGCTGAAACAAACCATCCTAAAACTGTGAAAACAGAAAAAACACATCTGTGAAATTGCTACAATATTAGGAGTGGCAAAATCTACAGTTTGGTCCATCCTGAGAAAGAAAGCAAGCACTAGTGAACTCATCAATGCAAAAAGACCTGGATGTCCATGGAAGAAAAAATAGTGGATGATCGCAGAAAAATTTCCATGGTGAAGATAAACCCCTTCATAACAGCCAACCAAGTGAATAACACTCTCCAGGATGTAAGCGTATCAATATCTAAATCTACCATAAAGAAAAGACTAAATGAAAGTAAATACAGATGGTTCACTGCATGGTGCAAGCCTCAAGAATAAAAAGGCTAGATTGAACTTTGCTAAAAAAAATAAAAGCCAGCACAGCTCTAGAAAAACATTATTTGGACAGATGAAACCAAGATCGACCTCTACCAGAATGATGGAAAGAAAAACGTATGGCAAAGTTGTGGTACAGCTCATGATCCAAAGCATACCACATCATCTCTAAAACATGGTGGAGGCAGTGTGATGGCTTGGGCATGCATGGCTGCCAGTGGCACTAGAGCACTAGTGTTTATTGATGATGTGACACAGGACAGAAGCAGCCAGATGAATTCTGAGGTATTCAGAGACATACTATGTGCTCAAATCCAGCCAAATGCTCAAAACTGATTGGTTAGTGTTTCATAATACAGATGGACAATGACCCAAAACATAAAGCCAAAGCAACCCAGGAGTTTATTAAAGCAAAGAAGTGGAATATTCTCAAATGGCCAAGTCAGTCACCTGATCTCAACCCAATTGAGCATGCATTTCACTTGACAAAGACTAAACTTCAGACAGAAATGTCTACAAATAAACAGAACTGAAAACCACTGCAGTAAAGACCTGGCAGAGTATTAAAAAAAAGGAGGAGACACAGTGTCCAATGTCCATGAGTTCAAGACTTCAGGCAGTCATTGCCAACAAAGGGTTTTCAACTAAGTATTAGAAATTAACATTTTATTTACAGTTATTTAATTTGTCCAATTACTTTAGAGCCCCTGAAATTAAGGGATTGTGTTAAAAAAATGCATTGATTTCTCACATTTTTATGAAGTCATTTTGTTCAAGCCACTGAATTAAAACTGAAAGTCTGAACTTTAACTGTATCTGAATTGTTTTGTTCAAAATTCATTGTTTTAATGTAAATAACCAAATTCAGAAAAATGTTGTCTCTGTCCAAATATATATGGACCTAACTGGATACAGGTAGTCCTCGACTTACGTCGTTGATCCGTTCTTACGCGGCGTCGTAAACCGAATTTCGATGTAAGTTGGATCATACATTCATACAGTATGGTTCGACTTACGTCGCAAAGCCATGTAAGTCGGAACATGGCATTGTATAAAGCGTTGTAACCCCGAAACGACGTAACTTGAGACCGTCGTAACCCGAGGACTAACTGTATATATATATATATATATATATATATATATATATACACACACACACACATATAAATACTGTAAGTAACTAAGGGATATCATTTGAGAAATATGACTTTTTCATGCAATATTTTATAACATTCATTCATAATTTATAATCCACAAAGAATATAAGATTAGTCTGTCTTGGGCCTCCATTATATTTCTCTATACACAACGTTAACAATCATTGTTCAAATGCTAGAAACTGCTTCAGATGTTGCATTCATTGTTTTTTCCATTTGAAAATCTATCACAAGGGAAGAATACAAACACATTTAGGTGGGGCGCATTATCTTAAGTACCAGACTACACAATAAAAGTATAAGAGTCAACTCTTTATACCACTACAATGGCCAACTCTTTAGTGAAATAGAGAGTTGAAGATAACAATGAAACAGATGGTCTTGAAGGGAATATTCTTTTTATGTTTATTTAAACAATGTGCTTAGATACAGAAGACAAAAAAGTACATTGTTATGCCACCATTGCAAAGTAACTATGGAGAACTGGGAATTGTTACCATGGTAACTGTAACTTGCTTAGATAACTGAATTTAGGCAAATGAAGTTTAGACTATATGGGAGCAGTTTGACCTACAAACAAATAAAACAAAGAGCTGAAAGAATATTTTTCATATGCCCATACATTACGCAGGTCTTAAATAAACTGTATTTTTGGGCAGTTAGAACTGACCATCGTTTGCATTGATGGGGAAATATATAATTAGGTTTTTAAGCTATAGTTCTGCTAAAAATAACAATATGCTGTGATAGAGAACACAATTATATTTCAAATAAAAGAACTACATGACAGCACATTCCTAATACTTGCACTGCATTTGTATGCAGCATATACGTATATTAAAATATTGCTGTGCATGATGGAACTATTTTAATTATTCAATGTCTCAAGTTTACAGTATAATGTCTACTTGCTATGCCATGCAATGAAGCATTTTTTAGTTAGGTAAATGTGTAAAACAACATATGTGATTGTTACAAGGCTCTTGGTTAACAAGGGCAGCCAAGACTGTCTTGGAAAGTATATTTGTGATTAGTTTAACTCAGTGGGCTGGGAAAGCAGATAGCTATCAAAGGTCTAACTCAGCAATTATTTGCTTAGATCCATATTCAGAAATATGATAAATTACACAGGGAACTGCAACATAATACACAGGATTGCATTTTATTAATAAGTATTTGGCATCTTAGTAAAGTATTAATGTTGGTGTATATATTTATATATAAAAGAATTGTAAGAAAAACAGGCACAAAACATTTAAAGGACCACAATTCTCATTTTAAAAATGACTACTTATTTTTCCAATTAAATTTAATTATTTCCATTTTATATTTAGAATTACAAATTCTTGGTATTTAATTTTATTTAAAAAACTCAATCTCCCTGCTTCTTGTGCAGTGTTTTTAGAGGATTGAGACCATAGGTTGAGTATCAGCACTCTCTCTCTCTGCTGTTGCAGTGATGCTTTGGAGGAACAGTTGGAAATCCCTGATTATCTACCAAAGCTACAATGAAAATTAGGGAGCGAGTCCCAAGAACCAGTTATCATCAACAGCTACAGAAAGCAAAAAAGTATAAATCTGTCATTGCTTTTTGTTCCGAGTATATAAAAAAACGAAATACCTAGAGGGTATAAGAAAATGATAGGGGGAACCAAGTCCCAAACACTAACGAAACTTTAACATAGTAAAATAGTAACAGAGTAACTTAGTTGATAAGGCTAAAAAAAAAAAGTCCATCCAGTTCTGTCTATTTTCCTGTAATGTTGATCCAGAGGAAGGCAAAAAATCCATGAGGCAAGAGCCAATTATCCTCATATTATGGAAAAAGTTTCTTCCCAACTTGAAATATGGTATGATATCAAAATAAAGTCCACCTTCAGTTATCTATTACCCATAACTTATAATGTTCTTACACTGTAGGAAAGCATCCAAAACAGTTTTGAACTTCTTAATGGAATTAACCATAACAACTTTTCCAGGCAGAGAGTTCCACAGCCTCACTGTTCTTACAGTAAAAAAAAAACCCTTTCTTTCCTCTAAACATAAAGGATGCCCCCTTTTAATGTTTACAGTTCTTGGTATTAATAGATTGTGGGAGAAATCTCTGTACTGACTCCTAATATATTTATACATAGTTATTAGGTCATCCCTTAATCTTCTTTTTTCTAGACTAAACAAGTCCATTTTTCATCATCTTTCTTGGTACTGTATTTTGCCCATCCCTTTTATTACTTTTGCAGCCTACCTCTGAACCCACTCAAGATCAACCACATCTTTCATGTGAACCAGTGCCCAAAACTGCACACAGTATTCCATGTGTGGTCTGACAATGCTTTGTAAAGTGATATAATTATTTTCTTAATAGATGTTAGATTTACAGGTCTGTAGTTTTCAGGCTCACACTTCTGACCCCTTTTTGAATATAGGGACCACATTTGGAACATGCCAGTCCTTTGGAACAGTCCCTGTCATTATGGAGTCCCTAAATATTAAAAATAATTGTCTGTCTATGAGTGTTCTTAATTCCTTTAAGATCCTAGTGCGTATATCATTTGGATCCAGTAATTTATCATATTAGTCATGCTAAGATGGAGCAATACTTCAATTTGAGTTATATAGGTAACATTTAAAGGGGGCATTTACTTTATCACTCTTCATTTCACTTGATATTTAGGGGATAATTCAAAAAAGTGCTTAATTACCTCCCGATCCTTTGATTCACCTCGCCAAAACTAATACGTGCTCGCTTCTGTCCTACACACGGACATCAGTGAACGCTTTAAAGGTATTCCAGTCTCGGCGAGGTGACTTGAGTGGTCACAAGGAGACTGAAATACCTTTAAAGCATTTGCTGATGTCCGCGTGTAGGACAGAAGCGAGTGCGTAATAGTGTTGGGGAGGTGAATCTAAGGATCCGGAGGTAAGTTCGCATTTTGCTGAATTACCCCCTTAATTTTCCTCGGTGAACACAGTGGAGAAAAACATGTTTAATAAAATTGCTTTATCCTGATCTGTCTCTAACATAATCCCCAACTTATTTTTAAATGGGCCAATGCTTTCAGTTTTAATCTTTTTATTATTTATGTAATTAAAGAACATTTTTGGGTTTGTTTTACTCTCTTGGGTAAATAGTCTTTCTGTCTCCAACTTAGCTACTTTAATTTGTTTTTTACATAATTTATTTTGAATTCTATAGCTTTGTAGTGCTTCTATACTGCCTTCCTGTTTACACACTGTAAATGCTTTTTTTTTTTGGCATTTATTAGCCCCCCATTACATTTTTATTCATCCACATAACTTTTCTTTTATTTTTAACTCTTTTATTCCCATATGGTATCAGATCAACCTGATCTGCGATTCAACCTGATCTGTGATGTGCTGAACTTGAATAGAAGGAAGGTAACTCACTGTCCAACAATCCAAACCAACAACTGTCTTGCCTGCCCTGATCTCCTGTCAATTTTCATACTGGAGCAGATATGTCTCTGGCTTTCAGAGGATGTCCCTTGCTGCAGTAGTGCCATCCCCGAACTGATATCCTCCTCATCTGCCAACTTTGCAAACTTGTTAGGATGTGCTAGATGGTGACTGTCCTTCCTGACACTTTTCCCTCTGCCCCGCCTTCTATCTGTTATCCAGCTAACTGCCTTATTTTTCTGCCCTTCTATGCTTCCAACCCCCACTCTCATCTTCCCCAGTGAGCACTTGCTTAGTTGAGCAGCAAACTCCTTTATAGATTATCAGTATTTCTCAGTGGTTTAAGTTGCTTATTTAGATCCAAGATACAAGCTTCCAAATGAGCAACATGCGCACATTTTGCACAACAGTATGTTCTCTTGAATTGCTTTTCAAGAACTACATACATTGCACAAGCAGTACACTGGACAGCACTGTCAAAGATGGAGCAAATTCTAATGGGGAACTCACAGGTAGTGTCAAAACAAAGTAGAAGCAAATATAGCTTACACAGGTTATACAATTATGTTTAAGCCCAAACTGCAAAAGGTAAAAAGAATTAAATGAACACAAACTATAAATTGCTCCCTTAATCTAAAGTCACACTTAAGAAAAACACACATTGTACAAGCATTACACTGGACAACATTGTTAAGCATTGAGCACATTATAAATGGGGACTCACAGGTAGTGGCAAACAAGGTAGAAACAAATACAGTTTATCAAATTATGTTGAGTCCACACTTCAACAGTTAAAAACAATTAAATTATCAAAAAATGAAAAATCACTCCCTTCTAAAACTCCCTGAATCTAAAGTCCCTTAGGCTAAATTCACACTAGCGTATGATGTGCAGGGTGTCCCAGGGACCCCTACTTTAATCCCTTAGGACATCAGGGTAGGTGTAAGAGAAGTGGTGGAGATCTTCCCATCCTGCCTAGTGCTGGGGGAGGGTGGGGTGATAGGGATCCTGGGAGCCCTTCATTTTAATTAAACATACCCCCCTATTTCAAAGACATCAGGGTAGGGGGAAGAAGGGTGGCTGTGACTGGTAAAAAATGGGGGAGAAAAGTTTGAAAATTTAATTTTTGACCTTTTTGGCCTATTTTTGGGCAAAAAAGTTGCAAAAAAAAAATCATTTTTGACTTTATTAAATTTTGCCCCTCATGTTGCTAAGGGAATTTCTAAACATTTTGATATGCTGAGAGTTTAACCTGAGGCCACACAATGTGAACCTGGCAAAGTCAGACGTAATATTTTTACATTAGCTGCAAAAGTAAAAGTCATGTTTAAGTTCCCCAGACAAAAAAGTACAAATTCTGCACATAGTTTGGGTGTAGCCAATTTTATACTGGAATTCATAAAGGGTTTTGCCACCAATTTGAAGCCCCTGTATGAATTACTGCAGGGGAAAGGACATCCCTAGTCAAAGACACAGAGCCTCATTGACTAATGTCTGAATAGTCATGTAGAGCTATGAATTTGCATCTGTTCTCCACTTCCCCATGTTCTCTTATTGAGCAAACTCTAGGAAGTGGCGAATGTGTGATCAATTTGGGTAACTACCCAAGTTGTGATCTTATGAAGCTCTTGCAATCATTTTACATGCATGTGCACTGGTACTTCTACTATTGACTAAGATAGAGAGTGTGTCACAGGTGCAGATGTGACTAGGTGAACTGCTCCAAATTCACCTTTTTGACTTTGCCACTTCAGACTGTTAAGTTGGGGGTTTATGGTAGGGCTCCAGTGTTGCGTAAGGTAACTATTCAGTCAAAAGTGACAATGATGACTGCGACTAAGCGACAACGTGACCCAGGGACAAGGTGACATAGAAATAGAATATTCACAGAATACTGTTAGTGGGACAGTGTGAGACTGACATCACTGACTATGCCACACTATGCATCCAACAGTGTTCACTGCCATCTTCCTGTTCACCAAGAGTTTTATATAGAATGACAAAATATTTAGCTATGTAATAAATTCAAATTTGTGACTTCTGATTGTTGGCAGTTATTGAAGTTAGCAATTGGAAGACATAATGTAAAGTGAGGAAGTTTACTTACAATAGATAAAGGAAAGTTATGTTCTGATCGTTCATATAGAGAAATTGTGCAAACCTAATGCTTTTGCCTTGTCACAATTAGGTAAACTCGAAACAGTCATTCAGTGACAGGTACTCCATATAAATGATTCAATTTACATAATGTAAGACAGTGATTTTAACAAGGAAGCCTAAAGGACAAAAAGTTGATTAGATGTTGAAAAAATAAACTGAAAAATGTTATACAGACATTTGTACATTTCAAAGCTTTTATTAAAATTGATTATATTCATACATAGGCAAAACCATTCTGATTTTTATATTTTATTTTTATACTGGCCAAATGTCCATTGTTTTATTATGGTTAGAATTTTAACCCTTACCAAAATTTCTATATCTTCTCTCTTATAAGGGGGTAATTCAGCAAGGTGCAAACTCACCTTGCGATTCTTTGATTTACCTCACCAAAATGGTTACGCGATCGCTTCTGTCCTACAGGCGGGCATCAGCGAACGCTTTAAAGGTACTGGAGTTGGATTTGGCTCACCTCACAACCACTCGAGTCGCCTCGCCGAGACTGGAATACCTTTAAAGCATTCGCTGATGTCCGTCTGTAGGACAAAAGCGAGCACATAACTATTTTGGCGAGGTGAATCGAAGGATCCCAAGGTGAATTCGCACCTTGCTGCATTACCCCCTTATTCTCCCTCTTTTTCTTTCGACCTTTGACCCCCACTCACAAACCTGAATCACCTCTTTCAGGCTGATTTTAATTTTTAACTCCCACTTTAGTCCCACTTACAGTATATGCCTTCACTCTCCTCTTTCTTTCACTTACCTGTAAGAAAGGGCCCTGTACAGCTTGAAACATGTTGTGAGAGCAATAAATAATCAGCAAGAAGTTATTTGCTCCAGTCTCAGTATGTTCTACTAATGTTGATTGCATTCTGATAGTGGTGTTAGAGACCGTTAAGTTTTACTACTGATAGTGTACAAACTCACACACTGCTAAACTATTGATTACATATGCCAGTCCTAACTGTCATTTGGCTCAAGACCTACTGTGTTACATGGTCCTATTCTACCTTTGTTAATTTTGACAGCAGATTACTGCCCTAAGATATACAGTATATGCATTTTACTATGATGGAGTGATCTCTTTTAACATAGTAGCCACCAGCACAGCTGCAGCCCATTCAACACTTAAGAGACCTGTTAGACTCTGAGCTGCTTGATAATTACTACTTCCAAATGATTTGTCTGGCTTTTCAAGCCAGACAAGCATTTGGAAGTATCTCAGAAAACAATGACTTGTATCTCGGTTACTTTGTGTTTATGGTTGCTACTACTTTTACCCATGACCTGCCTGTGCACTGTTATGTCCTGTTTTCTTCCTTGTGCCTCCTTTTGGTCTGTGGCACATAAAAGTGACATAGTTTATAAGTAGTGATGAGCGATATTGGCAATAATCGGCATTGGATAAATTAACAATTTTTGAAATCATCGAGATGATAATCGTTATTCGATAACGATAGTCGCCGATAACCATTAAAGTCTATGGGAGAGGAAAATCGGCTTAATTTTTACACCTAAACAGGTGTGCTGAAGCTGGAATTAACATTCAAAATAGTAAACTGGA
>WMED01014747.1:0-13906 GCA_019650415.1 Pipa parva | reverse complement strand
GATATCTCGTTTCCTGGTGGGCCTCTGATATCTCGTTTCCTGGTGGGCCTCTGATATCTCATTTCCTGGTGGGCCTCTGATATCTCGCTTCCTGGTGGGCTTCTGATATCTCGTTTCCTGGTGGGCCTCTGATATCTCGTTTCCTGGTGGGCCTCTGATATCTCGTTTTCTGGTGGGCCTCTGATATCTCATTTCCTGGTGGGCCTCTGATATCTCATTTCCAGGTGGGCCTCTGATATCTCATTTCCTGGTGGACCCCTGATCTCTCATTTCCTGGTGGGCCCATAATCTCTCATTTCCTGAGGGGGCCTTGCACTCCAGTTTGAGGCTTCCCAGCATTGTATTTGAATGTGCCACATCATGATATAACAGTAAAAGCAAAACACATCAAATAAGAGAAATACCTCAGCCTGCTTTATCCCACTGAAATCTGTGCTTCCTTCCCATTACCCAAGATTAGAGTTTCACTGTATCTCTGCCCCAGGTGTTTACATTTTAAACACCATCTGTAGTAATGTTTGCCAGGTATCAGATTGCTTTTATCACTGTGTATGCTGGGTGAGTAAACTTTTACAAAAGAAAAAGGCTGTGTTTATCAGTCACTGTCACGTTACGCCACACACAAACCGCACGCATGCTACTGTGAATTCAGAAGTGAAATACATGCATTTAAAAACACGTTACAATTCTAGACAGTAAAGGAGCCTTAGTCATAGCTAATGTCCCTGACTGCTTGGTGGAGACTCTCCATCCCCTCCAATCAGCAAGCTGTGGGTAAAATCAGTAAGTCAATGTTGGTATATAAGAAGCCTATAAAAACAACGATTCCATGTGGTGTTCCTTCTCTTATTTCACATATTTTTCATATATTCTGCTTACTCTACAGTACAATCAATGCTCCAAAAGTGTCATGTGTTTAATCAGGCAAGCCAAGCAATATTTATTGAACCAAACAACTAATAAACCAATTACTGCACAAATTATGGCAAGCAATATGCCATATACATCTCATTGATCACCTGCAATGCCTAACATTAAATCCAAACAGGTAGTTGATATTCTATATAAAAACCACCTTACAAAGGGGGAGTTATACACTAAACAAGTGGTCAGCCATTTGCCAGATACAATATATACTACATTTTCCCTACAGTGGTCACAAAAGTAGCAATGGCAACCACCAATGCAACCTCTGTAGTGTGCCATGGGGAGAGGGGGCATAACTCCCCATGGTTCCGCCCCTGCAGGTTTCCCTGCACTTCCCACTCTCTGCCCTCTTTTAGCATCGCTGTGCAAAGTCTGACTTCCAGATCCTGAAAATCAGGAATATAAAAAAACAAAAAAGATCTTACACCAGAACCACCAACAGTAAAACAATTAATCCTTTTTTTTTAGATTTGTTTAAATTATATTTTTAAATTAATTTCATAATATATTAATATTCTTTATTTATTCATGAACACCTAATGTAAGGTACTGACACAAGCAAAATGAAAATAACTATATTTATTTTACCTCCCAGTTCAAACAGTAGCAATGTGCAAACCAAATGTACCCACTGAAATACACTGTGTTCCCTCTGCCAGTGACTCATTCTACACTTTTCATTTTAACTACTTTGGTGTTTACAATGCCATGTCTACAATACACAATAAACTTTACTGTGTACGATAGAGAGGAATTAGATTGTAAGCTCTGCAGGGCAGGGATTTCCATCCTTTTGTTTCAATAACTGCTTGGCATTAAGGTGCATTTGCTGTGATTCTATGCTCCTAATTTACTTTGCTGATATTACATTCAGCACTTCCCCCATGTCACTAATATAATAGTACTGAATGGGGAAATATCCCCCTAACTCTCCTACAATGAGCATACTTACTTCCTTTCATATATCCCACACTCAGCACAGTTAGATAGGTTTGGTGGAGAGATTTACATTTTACTATTAGTACCATATCCAGACCTGGGAACTTGCTGGGATCCACTTGGAGACCTAGGGGGGTTATTGGCTAAAGTGAGAATTTGACTGTCAAATTCTTAAACAGCGGATTCCCATAGCAAATCCGTGACAATATTCCCATAGTAAAGTCATGACCGTGACAATATTCCCATAATGAAGTCATGGCTGTGACAGTAGCAGTCTATTCCGACCATCTTTAGCTGATCTTTACGCAACATTTCAGACTTTAGCCAATAATATCTTTAGTTTGCAAAGCAAACACCAGGGGAGGTAATTTATTAAAGGCCAAATTCGCCTTGCATAGTGACTTTGCGTCTCTTCACGTCAATACGATTAGGAAGTCGCAAATTCTGCTTATTCATGAAGCAGCGGACAGCGTCAGACACCATCGCATGCGCTGTGCGTCAGTTACATAATGGTGAGATGAGAAGTCATGTGGAGTGAGGAGAATTCCTCCAGTGAAGGGCAGTGCCGTCAGTCTCCTCATATCTCACTAACTGTATATAAGTGAAAAATACTTATTTTTATATGCCACCTTGTGCCTAGTTCATGTTTAATAGTAGACTAATTAAGTCACAGTCGCCATTGTTACTTTTGTATGAATAGTGGCCTTATGCAACACTGGAGCCCTGTCATCAAATCCCTCAATTTGCCACTCTGATCTGGCGAAGTCAAACAGGTGAATTCGGAGCACTTACGCCCTGCAGACTCTGTCACATGCTGAATATCTGAATTACCTGTGCATGTGCATGCAAACTGATGTGAAGAGCTCTGTAAGTCTGCTACTGGAGTAAGCATCAGAGTTGGTCACAAAGTCATCACATCGCAGAGATTGTTGAATAAGTGGAGTTGGAGAAGACGTGAAAGGATGCGAATACAGGCATTTACGCGACTGTTCGAACTTTAATGAATGACCCCCAGGTCTCCAGGGAACTCTCGAGTTCTCTGGCAAAGCTTGTGTAGCTCTGCCCCTCCCTGTCCAATGTCTACCCAGGCCCGATTTATTGCTAATCTGTGATTATTCAAATTGTGCCATTTAGCAACACCCCCCACACCCAGTTAAAGGGACACTAAAGCCTGTTAAAAAAGGATTTTCTATTTATTGGGCACCTAGTTTTATGTGCAACAAGTGTTAAAATGACAGGTTTAAGCTGATTTTGCATACTAATCATATAGCAATAGACAAAAAAAAACAGGCACTTGGAGCAGATGTTCTCAGCTAATCCTAGCCCCTCCTCTGGTTACCTCTGTACAGTTTGTTGCTTGTGTGCAGCATTTGGATTACTAAGAAGCTTTTGTCTCTGAACTGTCTTAGGGTGCTTTCCTTTAGTTTTTCAGTCTCTGAGAGCTGCCTTGCATTAAGTTTCCTAAAGAAAGTGAATTTTAATTAGTTTTATGAGTGTGGAACAGTGTTAATTTTAGTCATTTTTAGTCTTGTTTAAAATTTATAGGCTTTTCCCTTTCGTACACATTTAGTCTTGATCTGTAAAACCCCTGCTGCAAATAACCCCTTAAAATTATAGTATTATGTATTGAAGGGCTTATTCAATTAGTCAATACCAGCATCCAAACGCATATCTTTATAGTCATTTTGACGCTGGTATTGACTAATTGAATAAGCCCTTCAATACTTAATACTATAATTTTAAGGGGTTTTTTGCAGCAGGGGTTTTACAGATCAAGACTAAGGGTGAAATTTATTAAGGGCGAAACGATCGCCCGAAGTTAAATTCCTTTAGCACGATCGGAATTCCGATTGTGCGGTAAAAAACTGCATTTGATAAATTTCGCCCTAAATGTGCAACAAAGGGAAAAGCCTACAAATTTTAAAAAAGACTAAAAATGGCTAAAATTAACACTGGTAGGGAGCATGCTCAGTTAGTGAGTCCTTCACTATGTGGGGTGGGCTAGGATTAGCTGAAAGCCTCTTCTCCAAGTGATTGTTTTTTCTTCACTTACTGTGAACATTCTGCAAAATGAGAAACCCTATACCTGTCATTGGAATACTTTTTTGTAGGGGGGTTTTGCTAGCATTTTTCCAAAGTGGCAAACTGCCTCGTGCAATTCCCCCATTCACTTACATTACTATCACAGTGGTAGCACTTGAAAATACCTCTAGTCAATTTGCAAAAAAAAAAGCAATCCACTGAATTAATAAAAGCCACCAACATCTGATTGGTTAAAATGGAGGCAATTAACTATAGTCTCCTCACTTATTGGATGTTTAAGTTCAAATTAACTGTGAATGCAGTTTCATTTAAAAATATTATACAAAGCAGCCAGGAACAGACCCATGACCTTCCATCTGTGTATTATACCCTGTGAGACCAACACAGTATCAATCAGTCATTATTTTTTCACTTCTGTAAATCACCAGCTGTCCTCTTATATACTCACCTGGCATTGAAACCTCGTCCCCTTCGAGCACAACCTTCCCAGTGGCAGCAATACCCAGCATCCTTCTCTGGCTTGACATGAAAATCATTGACGTGGTCAACTAATTCCTGTAGGAGCTCGAACAGGCGATTGCACTGCAAGGTCAGAGGTCAGAGTGTGAGACTGTGGAAGATGGTGATTATTTCTTGGGGATGAAAACAATGGAATACAGGAAAAACACACAATGCTTAACAAAAAACAACTGGACAAAAAAATAAAAGTGTCAGACAATAGTATAAAGGATCCATAATCCAAAGGCAAAGCTGTTCAGCACAGGGAGAACAGTACTTTACATCTCAGAAGCTTATAGGCGCTGAATGCTTGGTGCCTTAGGCCACACCCACTAACTGACCACGCCCTTCAAAAAGTGAAATCACAAATGCCAGGTTCAACATTTGAATATTAAAAATAATTCTTTGTTAGAATTTATTCCCCTGATCCCCCTGCCTATAATCCTGACCAGGAGAGAGGTGCCCTTGATTCTCAGTCTTCTATCGACGTAGGTCTCCATTACCTAAAGGGAAACCCATCACTGGGGGGAAACTTAGCAGGAAAATGTCACTTACCTTTGCCCACTGACACACCAGCTGTTTCTGTTCAGTGTACTCCAGGGAAACACGCTTCTCTTTGGGGGGAGAAATAAGCATGGAAGGGGGCAGCTGGAGTCCAGAGCCAAGAGGCAGAAAGAACTGGAATGGACTTGGAGCTAAATCACCTCCGCAGCGAAGGGATGGGTTATCCTGTGCAACAATGACAGACAGCAAGTAAATGCAGGTGGGCAGACAAAACTGGTTAGAAAGTTAAATAACTGGAAAGAAATAAGAGAGATTGGATTTGATATTACTAAACAATAAGTGGAGGATTTTTTTAAGCTTCCTGACTCGGGTTTTTAGACCTGGGGCTAGAATTCCACCTTCACACTGTTGTTCTCTTATCAGGAATAGGTAGGTGAACAGCAACTTGAGGGATAGTTCACATTGAATTAAGGGACCTTTAAACATGTTCACGCATAGACCAGTTATTACTCAATCAAATGTTCAGTATGCAGAACAATAAACACATTAGATTGCAGTGCGGTGGCTCAGTGGCATTGGCTAGAGCTGCTGCCTCCTAGCACTGGGTTCCGGGTTCAATTACTCCTTGGACTTCATCTGCATGGGGTGCATGCAGTTTCCTCCTGTGTGTGTAACTGAATAGAGGAACTAGATTGTAAGCTCCACTGAAGTGAATGTTGAACCTCTGTAAAGCGCTGCATAATATATCAGCGCTATATAAATGAATAAATACATACAGTACATACAGAGATGACCAAGCTGCTTACAAACCAAATTCTATAGAAACAGTATATTTCCTTGCAATTCAGAGATTAGATCCAATTGAAGTGTAAAATGACATACGTGTACATTATATTGGTTGCTTAGTTTATAATCAGCCAATACAGGCTGAATGACCATATACCAACTGGAGTCAGGGGAATGTGGGATGTCAATGACCGCCTACTCATGTCAATGCAATTAAAGGCAGCCTGGACCTGAAGTAAAGAGTGGAAACACATTGGCAAATTCATTAACTGCAGTGAAAGATAAACACAGGGCAGTTCAGTGCCCAGCTCTGCAGCAGTTAATTATTAAGAAAATAAATAACCTGTATTGCATTAAGAGTAATTTCAGGGAGAGTTCTGTATGTCATTTACATGCTGAGGTCAGGAAATCAGTTACAAGAGTAGATCCACTAGATAAGGTTATAACAGTGGTGGCATATTCACCATTGGGGTGTCCCCTCCCGCTACTCTTTCTGGGGACAAAGATGATCTGCTGGGGGAGTCCATTCCAGAAGGAGGGGAGAGGCTGAGGTCCACAACTGGAGGAGAGGAGAAGGGGGGGCTGTCCCCATCCCGAAAACGAGGCAAAAACCCTGAAAATTATAAAGAAAATGGTTGCTTTTGCTCTAGAAAAATAAGGTAAGATTCAGCATGATGGAAATCAGCATGAATTAAAGGCCTCTTGTGGCAATACAGTGTAATAAACAATAGATAATACTAGAGGGGTACTGAATATGCCATAGCAAGCAAGGGGCACAATCACAATCTGGAAGGAGATTAGTATCCCTCAGGGGTACCTGGTGGTGGAGAGGAGCAGATGGGTGCAATAACTGTAGTGCCATCATCCCGGATCATCAGTTCATGGTGCACAGAACGTTTTCTGGTATTTCCTCCATTGCGCTCTCGCTTCTCCCTTGCTGCCCGCAGCTTAGAGATGCTGAGTTTTAGGTCTAGAGGTTCATCCAAGGAGTGCATGGCCAAAGGATGCACTGGCAGCGCCTGCAGCAGTTCTAAGGAGAGATAAGCACTGTTAGAAAACAGAGCACCGCCATTTTAACCCCTTCGGTGCTGGTTGTTTAGATTGCTACACCATTACCCCAAAACAGAACTGCAGAGCATCTTTCTAACTTGCTGCGCCCTTGACCCAGCAGGAAGCACAAGGGTTAAAGAAATCCTTACAGCTTTGTGGCAGTGAAGGGGTTCTGTCCACTGCCACGTGTGTGTGTATGTGTGCGTAGAGGAACAGGGGGAGCATGGGAGAGTATCCCCCCAACCCTTGGGATGTGGAATAATGTCTTCCCCTCCTTTGGGACTCTGGGAGAGGGTGGGACACCTATTTAGTGCCATTTGGGGATAAAGGCGTGCCCCCCACACCACCCCCTATCCTGGGCATAGAGCCAGCCACAGCCAGACACTGTGGAATGTATGAAGGCCTGAGAGCACAGTGAAGGGAAGAGGGGGAGGGTGGAAGGAAGGATAGATACAGGGAAAGAGAAAATGGGGGAGGAGGGAAAGCAATAGTGAGGTGGAAAAGGGACACAGACTGATAAGAAAAGGGGAAAGTAAGAATAAAATGAGGTGCAAAGAAAGCAGCAGTAAAAACAAACAACGCCAGGAGGGAGTGAGTGTAGAGGGGAGGTACGGGAACCCAAAAACACAGAGAAAATGGAGGAAGGAACAAATTGTTATTATTTGGGCTACAGAAAGTGTGCGAGTGCCAGCCAATGCCAAAATCATATGTATGTAGGAAGTGCTGAATTCTCCATTTCCTAGTGTATTCACACATACACAGGCTCAGGATATTGCATCCCACCCCCTCCCTTTACAGAGAGCTAAGCCAGGGTCACAGGCAGACACACTGAATGACAGTGTCCAGCCAGCTGTGAGCCAGCGAGAGGGAGGGAGGGGAATGCTGGGAAAGGCCTTGCAGACAATGGGAGTTAACAGGCAGGGAAAAGACATCTGATTCTAAACAGGTATATTTGCATGTGTGCAACCTTGAGAGCTTTACCCTGAAGGTGAACTACAACTCCCAGCATTCAATGCTTGGTACTGCTGGAAGCTGTAACTCTGAAGCATAGCCTAATTATTACCAAAGCTGGATTAAGAAGTAAAGGCACAGGTGACATAAGTAGTTAACGTGTGGCCCCAAAGATGGTCAGGCTGGCTAAAAACAATTATTATTGGCCAAAATATAGTAAAATTATCAAAAACCATTAGGCTCCCGCTGTGCGGTATTTATGCTGTGTAATGTGTGGTATGCATGCCTGTGGCCAACCTAAATCCCAGCACTCCCAGCAAGCCTGCAATGCCAGGAATTGTAATATAAGAACAGCCGCCAAAGAACCACATATACAATGATCTAGAACCTTTGCTGCACGCTTCCAGATGGGAACCTGCAATCTCATGCAGTCCTTGCACATGGTGATATCAACAGCGCACTACAAGCTGCATTGTTTGGGCGGGGGGGGGAGCCCTGCTGGAAATGTTACCCACAAGGGGGTCCTGCTGTGTTGGGCTCCTACACAAGTGCACTACCATTAAAAAACAAACTATCAGAGCAAGAGAAGGAATATTGTAAGCTATGTGTTCATGATGGGGGTTGGGAAATTTACGAAGGGTTCAAAATAAAAAGGCATCCCCATCGTGAACCAATATTACTTGTGGTTAGGCACCAAATCCCAACGAGTTTGAACATGTTTCTTGACCTCTCCCTTCATCCATTCAAGAATTCTTTCCCTTAGACACAATAAGCCAAGAGCAGCTAGTATGATAGCCGTCTAATACAGAGTACACTAGGCTAGACCACCCTCAGTACACTTGTAGGAAGTCTCCAATCTGCTGATATGTGTATATCCAGTGATCCACTGCTAATAGCTGCATGTAATACCATCTGATATACACTGTCATGTATATTACATGTACTTCTTTTCAATAAAGGGGAAACTAACAGCAAAATAAAAAATGTTCTGACTGTGCTCACAAACAATATAGCCCGTGTGTTTTAAATTATTAATAAAAAAATATATATATATTTTGTTGTTGAGTTATAGTTAGCTATTTTATGATTGAATAGGGGTATACTTTGCCTGATACTCATTCTCTCCCCTTTACAAAACAAGAGCAGTTCTGTCTCACTTTATGGTTAGGATACTAACCACCTTTATAACAGAGTACAGGTGACACCGGTCACAGTCTGTAACCTTCTGCTTTCTCCACTACAGCCTGGAGATCCTTTCTACAAGGATACTTAATTATTCTGTTTGGATAAGTTACTTTGGCTAAAACAGAAAAAAATATTTCATGTTCACTTAAAATATTTTATTATATGAAACATATATAATTGTCAAATCAGTGCCTAGTTATGTGAGGATGTTTAAAGGGAAAGTCTGTGGGCGATGGTATCTATTACACAGAACCTGTAGCTAAAACTCTTCACAGTCTGTTTTACTACTTACTATTTAAAGGACAAGTAACATCAAAAAATATATATATTTGGATTAACATGGAAATTATTATATTACAGCAATTGTAAAAAAAAAAAAAAAAAAAAAAAGCTATCACTTCATTTAAATTCCTTAATTTTATTGCTTTCTGTCGGTTTTTATTTTTAACGTTAGCAGCCATGATATCCAGACCTACCAAGTGCCATGGTTTTCTACAGTGCTTCATATAATAAATATTCAGAAAGTGCATCCAAAAACCCCATTTTTAAAACTAAATAATGAAATAGCTTACCTTCTATACACAATTTAACATTTTGGGAAATATGGATTGAATGTATAGTAACCGATATTATATTTGCATTGTATAATGCACTTTTCCCGTGTCTGTATTATATTTGTATTGCTGAATTGTACAGCTCTGCGTAAATTTGTGGGGCTTTATAAATAAAATTCTACACACATACGGTAAATGCATTGGAGGCATGAGTTAGTTTTTTTAAAGTGATATAGTACAACAGGTCGATTCCTGCATTTAAACTATGAATTCTAGTAACCTGTGGATTACTTTTTTGAGGCGTTCAGGGTCTTCATTGAACATCACCAGTTATATTTCCTTTCAATATTCTAATCAGCTACATCCAATAACATGCATCTGTACAGACTCCTGCATTTGAACCTTGTACACAGGGCTAGGTGCACAAGGCTCATTTTCATTTTGAACGTTACTGGGAAATTTTATAATCATATAGCGCTTAACAGAGATTACCCATTCATTGCAGCCCCTGCCCCCATGGAGCTTACAATCTAATTTTCGTTATACAGTGTGATGGACATAGAAATAGTAACAAAAATAAATTTAGTCAGGCTGAAATTAATCATGTATTGTTTTGGAGAAAACCCACACAAATACGAGGGCATACAAATGCTATGCATATGATGGTGGAACTGAACCCAGGACCCAGTGCAGAATGGCAGCAAAGCTAACCACTAAGCTACCACAATAAAAAGCATGTGTATTTCACAGGTTAACGTTTTTAACAGAGGTATAATGGTTGATAGAAGATATGAGCAGTGACTTGGTGACATCATTAATGATGTCATCGATGCTTAGCCAATAAGGAACTAGTAGGTGGTGCACCTGTGATGCACAAGTATAATAAGGAACTAGTAGGTGTGCACCTGTGATGCACAAGTATAAATCTAATATAACTACTCATCACTGTAGCTTGTTGTATTCATAATTGTTTGGGTTAAAGTGGATAATCTGGGAATCTTGACTAGAGTTTACATCTTATTCTTTTAAAACACATCTAAATCATCTCAGAATCAGTGAAAAAGATTTAGGGGGTTATTGACTAAAGTCCAAATTATCTTCATATTCGGGTAATCAGCAAACTCTGCGATGTGTCAAATTCGTCAACTAACGACAGTCGCACACTACAACAATAGACTGCTACTTTTGAATTCTGATGCAGTCGTGAATTTGCTATGGGAATCCGCTGTTTAGAGAATAAGGAGTAGAGAATCAGGGTGTAGCCACCCAAACTGATGAGAATTCACTTCAGCAGTAGAATTCTCACTTTGATAAATAAAGGAGGACTAAAGCAAAAAATTAAAAAAGAATTATTAAAATAATTACCTTATACAGAGTTGATTTATTACAGTCACAGCATGAACTGTGCTGTAATTAGCCGGGACCTGATGCTTCCTTCACAGCGCTGGCTGACTGAAAAGCCAGCGCACAGCTCATATCAGTTGTTTCAGCAGCCTCATACATCATCACGCTCATTGCGGGGAGTGTTCTCATTGGCCCCCGCAATGAACATGATGTTGTTGAAGCCATTTTCACCCATGGTGAATCAAGTTGGGAGGAGCGTTGTGCTGGCTTCTCAGTCAGTCAGCACTGTGAAGGAAGCATCGGGTGCCGGCTAATTATAGCACAGCTCATGCTGTGACTGTAATCAATCGGCTTAGTATAAGGTAAGTATTTTAATATTTCTTTTTTAATTTTTTTTGCTTTAGTTCTCCTTTAATGCAAACTGAGGTTAGATGAGAGCTCTCTATTATGTTGTTCCTAAAAGAGCAATAACACCAAAACATGAAAATTTCTCAAAGGCATTTCTAGCTACTATACATTCAATCTGAGTATCCAAAATTGTGTCTAGAAAGTATGATATTTAGCTGTGTATCTTTAAATATTGATCTCTTGCATAAACTTCCTGAATGTGTATTATCTAATGCAGGGGTCCCCAAATTCCAGGCCACGGACCACTGCGAGTCCGCAGATCCCTTTGCACTGGGCCCCATGATTGGTTGGGGACCACACTGATCTAAAGCACCCTAGAAAACAATGGGATTGGGCAAACTTTGATTAACATGGCTGCAATCAGTAATAAAATCAGGAAGATAGCAATATTTAAATATCTATATTTATAAATTTAGCTTCAAAGATAACATTTTTACAAGTGCTATAGTTGAATAACTGCCGTGCTAATCCAAATGGAAATTTTTTTTTTGTGTGTCACGTGACTCTGGTTCTTTAATGTTGTGCAGTAAGGAATGCAAAAGCTGTTGAACAATGAATAACTACAGCTTCCAGAGTGACTTGTGTCAACAACAGGAACCTACTGCTCAAACCAGCTATATTACACTTTCTATATCAGGGGTCGGCAATCTTTGAACAGGAGAGAGCCATTTCGCTCACTCCTCCACTGGCGAAAAATTTTTGTGGAGCCGCAAAGAGGGAGGAGCGCAAGCTCCCTATCACATGACTTGCCAACGTCATATCAGAAGAAGCGCCAAAGATCATGGAAACCAAAGCTCAGCAACACAGTTCCATGGGGCCCACAACTCTACAAATAAAGAACCACAGAGAAATGTGACATTGACTCCTCCCATGATAAGAACTTGTGTGCATACTGCGCCACTGCATGTATTCTTCAAATACAGAATAACAATATGGTGACACTTTCACACCACTAGTATTATATGGAAACGTGTATGTAGGACATGTGCTGTACGATTCCTCTAATGTGCCCAATGAAAAACTGTACCTATGAATTCCAGCTGAAGCAATGCCCATAGTGACCACATTAACACAGCCGCGCTACTATACTGGCTCGGCTTTTCTAGAATTTATATTGATAAAACATCACTTTGAATTAATCAATGGGAAAGCACAGTTTAACTCAGTAACCAGACAGTAAAAACAAACAGATCTTTCAATTTCTTATGAAATGTAACAATATAATGAAATGTAACAATATGTCTTCATAAGAAAGACAATTTCAAGAATGCATTTTACTTCAAACCTACTATGCTTTAGTATACACAAACTGACAGAGTTTGCACACCATTGTGCTAAATCCTGCGCTACCGAACACCAAAGGCACCCAGAAAAAAAACTGTGAGAGGGGAATTCACCATTCAGCAAAGTGAGCTCCGAATCCTTCGGCTCACTTCGCAAATGGTATTATGCGCATGCTGATGTCCTGCACGCGGACATCAGCATGCGCATTAAAGGGATTCCCGTCTCGGCGAGACCAAAAGAGTTCCCTCGCCGAGACTGGAATCCCTTTAACGCGCTTGCTGATGTCCGCGTGCAGGACATCAGCGAGCGCATAATACCATTTGCGAAGTGAGCCAAAGGATTCGGAGCTCACTTCGCTGAATGGTGAATTCCCCTCTGAATGTCCACAGACCTTCAGGGGGTTATTCAAAAAAGTCAGAATTGTTGCGTATTGGTGTGAATTCACCAGATAAAGACAGTCAAAATAGGCTGCTACTGTTGCAGTCGCATCTTTATAATGAGAATATTGTCGCAGTCGCGACTTTATTATGGGAAAATTGTTGCAATGTTAACTTTAAAAAAATTGTTGCATCTTTACAATGGGGAAATTGTCATGGATTTGCTAAGGGAATTCGCTCCTTAGTGAATAACCGCCTCAGTTACAAAGCCCGCAGATAAATGACCTGTTTACAAGAGAAATAGAAGTGACTTGGAATAACAGCTAAACTGTTGCTACATTTATGGAAATGCGGATATATACATGATTATACACCAGTCTGATGTAGGTGTGTTATAAAACACACTTGCAGGCAGTAGATCATTTATACAATGAAAATTAATTAATTTTCTTTAATTAATTTCTGCAGTATTTCCCATTAAGCAGCATTATCTCACCAGTAAGAAGTTTTTTCATGACCGTTGCATAAAGGATGAACTCCCATTCATTCGCTATTTCTCCATCTTCGTGTATATACAGTTATTATTGTATGACATCACTGCGCTTTGCCTAGGTTGTCATGGTTAAATTTGCATCACTTCGCATGGTTACGCAGCCTACTACTGTTTGACTGACTACATGCACTATACAAGAAATCCCATCCAATGCTGTCTGCTGCTTCACCAGGAAAATCCGCCACTTCGTAAATATGGAGTAACTAATTTGCGAATATCGGAGTGTCTCAGGAAGAAGTGATGTAAATACACTTCATCAGCTGAATTACAACTTTCGTGATTAAAGCCCCTGAATGTTTTCCCATCAACAATTCAGAGCAAGAAGGTTATTCATAAAAGTGTGAACATAAAGATCCAAGTTTGTGTCCATTCAACACTTACCCAATTCTGCATATTCAGGAAACCATGTACATGTACAATCAACTACTTAATAAGCATTAGAGTGTGACAAAGTGGCAAATCACCAAAGTGTACTGCTCTGAATCAAAGTAGTGAAGGGGTTA